>LR812537.1:47080957-47085482 GCA_903798195.1 Danio kyathit | reverse complement strand
GTCATATGTCTTGTCATATACGTTTTGCAACGCAACCTGAATCAAAACACTTGTTAGAGTCATTCCTGATCGTTTGACATCTCCATATGACATGCATTAAAACACTTTAAGAATACATCTAGAGAATACTCACTTTCAAAGTCACTCGACATAAAAAAACGAAATGGAACTCACATCGCTTTTATTGAAGTCTTATTTGTTTTATTTCGGCTACAATAAAAGCATTTTTCCTTTTTTTCAAGGGTCAATATTATTAGCCCCCTTAAGCAATTTGTTTTCGATAGTCTACAGAACAAACCACTGTTATACAATAACTTCCCTAATTACTCGAACTTGCTTAGTTAACATAATTATAAATTATAAAATCAACAATTGTGTTTCATATGTCTTTTGCCACCTTAGAAGACAGCTGTCTACCCACGTTTTGCAACGCAACCTGAATCGAAACACATGTTAGAGTCATTCCTGATAGTTTGACATCTCCATATGACATGCATTAAAACACTTTGAAAATGAGTATTTCCTAGATGTATTCTTAAAGTCACTCGACATAAAAAAAAAACTTAATGGAACGTGTAGCGCTTTTATTGAAGTCTTATTCGTTTTATTTTGGCTACAATAAAAGCTGATTTAGTTTTTTAAACCATTTTAAGGTCAATATTATTAGCCCCCTTAAGCAATACTATTTTTCGATTGTCTACAGAACAAACCACAGTTATACAATACCTTCCCTACCCTAACTTGCCAAGTTAACATAATTATAAATTGACAAATGTGTGTCAAATGTCTTTGCCACCTTAGAAGACAGCTGTCTTCCCACGTTTTGCAATGCAGCTTGAATCAAAACACATGTTAGAGTCATTCCTGATCGTTTGACATCTCCATATGACATGCATTAAAACGCTTTAAGAATGCATCGAGGGAATACTCACTTTCAAAATCACTCGACTTAAAAAAACGAAATGGAACTCGCATCGCTTTTATTATTTTTTTATTTAATTTTTTAATCGATTCATTTCGGCTACAATAAAAGCAGTTTATGTTTTTTTTTAACTATTTTAAGGTCAATATTATTAGCCCCCTTAAGCAATATTTTTTTTCGATTGTCTACAGAACAAACCACTGTTATACAATAACTTCCCTAATAACCCTAACTTGCTTAGTTAACAAAAATTATAAATTATAAAATCGACAAATGTGTGTCATATGTCTTTTGCCACCTTAGAAGACAGCTGTCTACCCACGTTTTGAAACGCAGCCCGAATCGAAACACTTGTTAGAGTCATTCCTGATAGTTTGACATCTTCATATGACATGCATTAAAACACTTTAAGAACACATCTAGAGAATACTTATTTTCAAAGTCACTCGACATAAAGAAAAACCTAAAAGGAACGCGTGTCGCTTTTATTGATAGTCAAAGAATCCTTCAGGGTATCTGAAGGATACCTCATGGAAATCCGTCAGGAACACAATCAATTGGACACATCTCATGATCAAACGCTGCATTTCATCTATTTTTGCTCAAGCTTGATCTTTTGCACTTTGGTCTTCCTTCTTACAGAATATACAGTTGAAGTCAGAATTATTAGCCCTCCTGAATTATTAGCACCCCTGTATATTTTTTCCCCAATTTCTTTTTAACGGAAGGAAGACTTTTATCAACAACGTAATTTTTTTTGTCTTTGCCATGATGACAGTAAATAATATTTTACTAGATATTTTTCAAGAGACTAGTATTCAGTCTAAAGTGACATTTAAAGGCTTAACTGGGTTAATTAGGCAAGTCATTGTATAATGATGGTTTGTTCTGTAGACAATTGAAAAAATATAGCTTAAAGGGGTTAATAATATTGACCCTAAAATGCTTTAAAAAAATGAAAACTGCTTTTATTTTAGCCAAAATAAAGCAAATAAGACTTTCTCAGGAAGAAAAAATATTATAGGAAATACTGTGAAAAATTCATTTCTCTGTTAAATATCATTTGGGAAATATTTAAAAAAGAAAAAATCACAGGAGGGCGACTAATTGTGACTTCAACACTCTCATTCACATAGTACACATTGTTTCATTTTCATTTCCTTCTTGATCCTAAGGCTTGATTTACTGGTTTTGACAATCAGTGTGTTGCTGGTTTTCTCCTTCCCGTGGCTGGGGTTTTGGCCCTGGAGGAGCGTTTGCCTCATCCCCATCCATCGTCCCTCATCCCCATTGGTGGTTTTGTTGGTGTTTGCAGTGCATGGGCTGTGGGAGGAATGGTCTTCGTGGAGCCTGTGCTCGGTCACGTGTGGCCGCGGCTCTCGGACTCGGAGCAGGATCTGTGTTCTCCCCCAGCATGACAGCACGGGCTGCGGAGGCCCAGAGGTGCAAACCAAACTCTGCAATATAGCTGTGTGCCCTGGTTAGTACTTCTCTCCATTGCCTCTCCTCTGACTCTCTATTTTCTCAACCCTAAAGAACTTTCTGTCTTATCTACTATTCACCGCACAAGTGGGTCTTGTTTACTTATAGTATCTAGGTGTTCCTTCATATGTGCACATGTGTACCTTAAATGTAATGTATTATCTTGAAATTAACCTTTGTGCACTGTTAATTTGACTACCCTTTCGTTATGTTGGTGGCTGTTTCTGCCCCATTGGCTTTCATTATAACCACATTTTTTGATTGCAAAGCCATGACAGCATATTGTCATGCATTCTTGATTGTTGGTGGTTTTCCTGTTGTGAAGAGGACAAATGTGCATTTTTTATCTTCTGTTGGGTAGTAAAGAGTAGTGCATTTGCTCAGTGTATTTTTTATATATTTTGAAAAGTTTAAAGTCTGTATTTTCCAAAATATGTGTCAAATTAAGATTTCTCATCAAAAATCGTTCCATTTGCTGAAACATAAAGTTGTTGCCAAATTAAGACTCAAAATTACCCCAAAAATTAATGAAAACTTCCCCAACAGCACGCAAAGGTTTAAATACATGCATAATCACACATATTAATTAAATACATTTTAATTAATAATAGGATAATTTAGTTATTCACTGTGTATTTAAAGTATAATGGCTATAATACTTTATTCATAATATTATTATATTATTCGTAATAATTTTGTATAATTTTATAATATTTTTTTGTTAAATTTTCGGTTAATATATAACAACAGAAAATATTATAATAAAATTATAAAAATCAAAAATATATATTTATTATTTTGTATTTTTTTTTATACTTTTTTTGTTGTTTTGGTGTTTTCTTCTTCTTCTTCTTCTTCTTCTTCTTCTTCTTCTTCTTCTTCTTCTTCTTCTTCTTCTTCTTCTTCTTTTTATTATTATTATTATTATTATTATTATTTATAATGTATTTATTTATATTATATTTATGCTTAATTTTTTTATTTATTCATTTTCGTTTTTTATTTATTTATTTATTTATTTATTTGTATTATTATTATTATTATTATTATTATTATTATTATTATCATCATCATTATCATTATTATTATTATTATTATTATTATTATTATTATTATTATTATTATTATCATTATCATCATCATTATCATTATCATTATTATTATTATTATTATTATTATTATTATTATTATTATTATTATTATTATTATTATCATCATCATTATCTTTATTATTATAATTATTATTATTACTATCGGTTATATTATATTTATATATGCTTTAATTTTTTATTGATTCATTTTTCTTTTTTATTTATTTATTTATTTGTTTAATTTTATTATTATTGTTGTTGTTGTTGTTGTTGTTATATTTATTATTATTATTATTATTATTATTGTTGTTGTTGATGTTGTTGTTGTTGTTTATAATATATTTATATATGCTTTTTATTCATTTTTCTTATTATTATTAATATTATTATTATTATTATTATTATTATTGTTATTGTTGTTGATGTTGTTGTTGTTATATTTATTATTATTATTATTATTATTATTATTATTATTATTATTATTATTATTATTATTATTATTATTATTATTATTATTATTAATATTATTATTATTATTATTATTATTATTATTGCTGTTGTTGTTGCTGTTGTTGTTGTTGTTGTTGTTGTTGTTGTTGTTGTTGTTGTTATATTATTATTATTATTATTATTATTATTTTTATTATTGATGTTGTTGTTGCTGTTGTTGTTGTTGTTGTTATATTTATTATTATTATTATTATTATTATTATTATTGATGTTGTTGTTGCTGTTGTTGTTGTTGTTGTTGTTGTTTATAATATATTTATATATGCTTTTTATTCATTTTTCTTATTTATTCTTCTTCTTCTTCTTTTTCTTCTTCTTCTTTTCTTCTTCTTCTTCTTCTTCTTCTTCTTCTTCTTCTTCTTCTTCTTCTTCTTCTTCTTCTTCTTCTTCTTCTTCTTCTTCTTCTTCTTCTTCTTCTTCTTCTTCTTATTATTATTATTATTATTATTATTGATGTTGTTGTTGCTGTTGTTGTTGTTGTTTATAATATATTTATATATGCTTTTTATTCATTTTTCTT
>LR812537.1:47073457-47078457 GCA_903798195.1 Danio kyathit | reverse complement strand
CCCGTTAAACTCATATAATGCCTACATTGGTTTGATGTGTCTTTCACAGCGCTGCTTTGCTCTCTCCCAGATCGCGATTCGTCTCCAAAATTAGTTATTACCTCCCACCGAGATGCGCAATAAATCATTTGTCTGTTACGTTTCAATTCATTTTCAGTTGTTCCCCACCTGGAGTTGAAAACCTCCATTAGTCAGACAGTTGAAGGGTTAAGGGTGACAGCCGATCACTGTGATTGTCTTTTATTCGAGGAGGCACAAATGAACAGCTGGCCCAGTCCAACCGAGCATCTTTTTTTTTTTTTTTTTGACTGACTGACAGTGATTACAGCCTGTCAGAGAGCAGATCTTCCACCTGTCCACACCAACTCAGACGCGACCATGCGGAGAAAAAAAACCCATCTCAGCCTCTCCATATTAAAATGGAGGGTCTATTGACGTGATGCAATTTAACCTCGGAATACGGCATCATAATATAATTCGCAGTAAAGGATGGTTGGGTCTAAATAGATGCCTTGTAAACATCAGAGTGTTTACTCCTGCATTACTTCTGCTCTATTTGTGTATGTATTTACGGTGATGGTTTGCATGTCGCTAATCAAAGTGGGAGCAATTTTAATTCTATAGTCACCAGAGTGTTATTAAAAGTCACTCCTATTAATTAATGTTTGCTTATGTGTTCAGATATGGTCGTTTTGGAAGGCAATACTAGACTTGTTTTGAAGTATAGCGGATGCTGATTGTCCTCATTAAAATTTGGCTTCATTAAGGAATGAAGAGTGGGGATTTTTGCTTATATGAAGTTTTGCCTTCATGTTTTTTTAAAGTGCGCACTTTAGGCTTGTTAGAGGAATATATTTTAGGGCTTATTTTAAGATGGTTCATTTTTGACTTTAAAGATAAACTTATGTAGAGAACAAATGTGAAGTTTTATTCAATCTTGTAGAAAATACTTAGGAGAAGTTATTAATTGTATATATATATATATATATATATATATATATATATATATATATATATATATATATATATATATATATATATATATATAAATATATATATTTGGAAATATATATATTTGGAAATGATATATTGTGCTGTTTTCATTGAAATTTGGTTTAGCATTGACATTGTGGCTCTGTCTGTAAATAAAGTGATTTATAATCAGATTATTTTAGTGTTTTTAGGGGATTTTTGCTTATAGGAAGTTTTAGCTTCATGTTTTTTTAAAGTGTGCCCACTTGGCTTGTTAGAGGAAAGGATTTTGGGGTTTATTTTATGATTGTTAATGTTTTACTTTAAAGAGAAAGTTATGCAGAGAACAAATGTGAAGTTTATTCAATCTTGTAGAATACATTTAAGAGATTTTAATAATTATATATATATATATGCCTTCATGTTCATAGTTTTGCCTTCATGTTTTTTTAAAGTGCGCTCTTTAGGTTTGTTAGAAGAATATATTTAAGGGCTTATTTTGTGCCGGTTCAGTTTGACTTTAAAGAGAAAGTTATGTAGAGAACAATTGTGAATCTTGTAGAATACATTTATAAGAATTTATTACAGTTTTTCTCAGTCGCTTTGGTGCATTTCTCACAACACTATTTACATTTCCACAACAGTTAATGCATTTCTCAAAACAACTAGTGCAAACTGCAAAACCTAGTGGATAACCTGCAAAAGCGCGTCACTTGCTCAAAATGGAGAGCTCATTCCTCAAAAGCAAGTATTGATGTCAATGAAAGTGTCAGTGTCATCAATAAAAAGTCCTGCCACCATTGTTAGTATTGTTAGTATTAGTATTGATAGTATTAAAGTAGCAAAAAAGTCAGATTTTGGTGACACGTCCTGAAAATGCTCAAGACAGCACTATATACTATTTGCACAGCCATTTGAAAACTACAGTAAAGTTAGACGTCACTGCATTTAGTGAGGTATCTGAGTACAAGACACTGAATATGTATGTTTCACATTTTTACTGCATTTGCTCTTTACAATTCTAATTTATTTACAGCATTGTGCAAAAGAATAAATACACCCTTATTTACAACAAACATAAACTCACTTTGGGTAGAGCTGTGCACAACTGTAAACAATATTGCAGTACATATTGAAACTGAACCTACAACATACACAGGTCTGTAAATCATTCATCAAATCGTTCAATTTAGGAGACATTTTCAGAAAAAAAAGATTTAACATTTTTAAAATGAAATTTGCTTGACAGATTTTGACAACTTTTTGTAATGACTCAAGTAATGAAATGAGGATTATTAGTTTTATATGGGATGACTATTCAGCATCCACAAGTTTAGTTAATTTTGACTGACATGACATAAGCAAATGATAATGTTATAAAGAGCAGAGAGTTGTATGAAAGCAATTGATGCATGTCCAAAAGCATTCGCAATTTGGAATGAGAAACTGCTACTGTGATGTGCACAAATGACTAATTGTTTTGAGAAATGCATTAACTGTTGTGCAAATGTAAATAGTGTTGTGAGAAATGCACCAAAGCGACTGAGAAAAACTGTAATTGTATATTATTTAATTATACAATATATTGTGCACAAATATCAGGGTATTATTAAATCTTGCAGAATATATTTAAGAGAATTTATGAATGTTATATATTTGTGGAAATTATATATTAGGGGTAAAAGTGTGCACTAAAATCAGTGTTTATTACAAGGGTAGGACTAAACTTTTTTTCTTCTTGAAATGTGGTTTTGCATGCAGATTGTGGCTCTGACTGTAAATAAAGTGATTTATCATTAGAATTCTTTTAGTGTTTCTTGATTTTTTTGCTTATGAAGGTTTGGCTTCATGTTTTTTTTTAAAGTGTGCTCTTTTGGCTTGTTAGAGGAATATATATTTAGGGCTTATTTTATTGTGATATTTTCATTGAAATGTGGTTTAGCATGCAGATTGTGGCTCTGACTGTAAATAAAGTAATTTATAATTAGATTTTTTTGTGTGTTTCTTGATTTTTTGCTTATATGAAGTTTTGGCTTCATGTTTTTTTTAAAGTGCGCTCTTTAGGCTTGTTAGAGGAATATATTTTAGGGCTTATTTTATGACGGTTAAGTTTTGATTTTAACAAGAAAGTTATGTAGATCTATTAGTTAACTGAGAACAAATGTTTTACCCAGTCGTGCATGCAATATATATTTAAGAGAATGTATTAATGTTTGATGTTTTTGGAAATTATAGATTAGAGGTGTACATCAGGGTTCACTACTTGGGGGTAGTTAACTTTTTCTGTTTTTATTGAAATGTGGTTGATTATAATTTAAGGATGAAAAATCTTATGCTTGATCATATTTAGTGTAAATATGTGTGCATTCAAACTATTAGAACTGTGTAATGTTGTAACATTTAAAGTTAAATTAAAATTATAAAATAAAATAAAATAAATTTAATTGCAAATGTTTTACAATAAAAACATTAATGTGTAGTCTTCAGATATTGTTCAAAACACAGTTTTATATTCAAAGCCCACTGCAAAATAATCTGATTATTTATATAAAATGTACGATAAAAAAAACAGCATGTGTAGCTGTATTTATAAACTGCTTACTAGCATATAATAATGTACAGTTAATGCTAAACAAATAATGAATTAACTATTTACTAATGCGTAATAAATGAGTGTGTGTAGTTATTATAAAGTGTTACTGTGATATCTTATGTAGATACTCATATACTGTACAGTTGAAGTCAAAATGATTAGTCTTCCCGTGATTTGTTTTTTAATTACTATTATTTTATTTCCTATAATATACTGTTGTTTAATGAAGATGACATTATTTTGTCAATACATTATTAAACATAATAGTAACAAATATTTAATAACAATTTTTTTTTAGCGTTTGCCACGATGACAGTCCATAATATTGTTCTACTTATTTTGCAAGATACTAGTATTCAGGTATAAATAAATAATCAAATTAATTAATAAAATACAATTTTATAAAAAATAGTAATAAAATAAAATAAAATAATTTCCCCAGGAGATATATATATATATATATATATATATATATATATATATATATATATATATATATATATATATATATATATATATATATATATATATATATATTATAGGAAAACAATAATATTATTGACCTAAAAAGTTATACAGCTATAAATAAATAATCAAATTAATTAATAAAATACAATTTTATAAAAAATAGTAATAAAATAAAATAAAATAATTGATAAAACATTGAATTAATAAATAAATGAATGAATGAATGAATGAATGAATGAATGAATGAATGAATGAATGAATGAATAAGAAAGACTTTCCTCAAAATAAAATAATATGTATACTATAGGAAATACTGTGAAAAAGAATGTAAATTCCACAGAACGGCTAATAATAGTGACTTTAACTGTTTGTTTGTTCATGTGTGTGTTTTTCCATGTATGTATAGTATACAGTAGTGCTCAAAGTATCCATCTGATATGCTGAAGTCAGCGTTATCACCCCAGATATAGCCGATTTCCCTTCGTGTTTGTGTGATGTAAAAGTTGCAATGCCATAAATGCTCAGCTGTGTTTGTTGGCTTTCGGCTGCAGCATGCCATCTCTCCTGGCAACCACAGTATGCAGGATCTGTCTCCCGATTGGTCGCTGGTTTCATGAGCAATGATGAGGCCAATAGAGGCGCAGACAGACTGGCAACATTTTATCCATGTTTATTGAGTTTGTGAGGTCTTAGAATATGATTATTATTTATCTCGGTCTTGCTTTTTAGACATAGATCCTTCATGATCTCAGACTGAGAATGCAGCTGCATCTGATTTAGATTTGTTTAAATTTTAATTTGTCATTCTGACCACATTTAAATATTTATTTAAAAAAATTACAAATAAATAAATAATAATAATAATGATAATGATGATGATGAATATTATTACTATTATTATTATTATTATTATTATTATTATTATTATTGCTGTTGTTATTGTTATTATTATTGTTTGTTTATAATT
>LR812537.1:47030957-47068457 GCA_903798195.1 Danio kyathit | reverse complement strand
CAAGTCAGTGGGCAGAGCTATAGAATAAGGCTTTGATATCCTTCAGTGGAAGCTATTACATCATAGATATGTACATTCCAGGAACTGGCGTGTCAATAAAAGCTGTTATTTCACCGAAAAGGATGTTAGCAGCCTTGAAAATTATATGGTAACCTCTTAGTAAAATGACCTTATATATATGTCAAATGCTCAAGTAAAAGATTAGATCTCAGTTCATGACCCCTTAAAGTTTCCTTCTGATGGTTTCATTTGTAATTGCGAAATAAGTGCATTACATTGGTGTATCTCCAAACAGTATCAGATTGAGGTTTGTATGAGGGTAAGTGAGGATCATTTTGAGTTTCAGAATAACACAGAGCCCCGCTGTTTACCCCGTCTCTCTGTCTGTACCTCCGACTGTCCGTTTCCTATGTTTGTTTCTGTCCTTGTATGTCCTTCTCTTTCCTGTTCTTCTCCACATCTGTACTGTCATATTTTATTCTCACCTTTGCATCTCTCTCTTTCTCTCTTTGCGTGTCTCTGTGGTTGTGTTTGCAGTGGAAGGTCAATGGTTGGACTGGGCCACCTGGTCTCAATGCTCTGTCTCCTGCGGCACCGGGACTCAGCAGCGGCAGCGACGGTGCAGCGTTTCGGTTCATGGCTGGGCTGAGTGTAAAGGGCCGCATGCGGAAACCCGTGAGTGCACCAACCCATCTTGCGGGGGTGAGTGTCTCTCTGGTGGGCTTCCAGTCTTAAATTGACAGGTAGTTTATGTGCACAGCTGCAATTTGTTTGCTGTCATGGTCTAATTAATTGCAGAGAACGCTCTGAATTGTCTGCGGTACCAAACCACAGAGACGTACCGGCCTGCATTGCTCATCTTGCTCCACAAATGCGTTGCTGTGTCAGCATATGCCAGTTCGCACCCCTGATAATAATTAATAAGCGCAAATTAGCCTCGTGCAGGTGCTTTATGACCATGCTCACACTGCAGCTAAATATGGCTGTCACTTCACTTCTGCATTTTTTCTCTTCACCTTTTTGGAACAAACTGGATGAATCTTGATTTAACCAGTGTAAACTGAAAAAGTTGATGCAGGAGGTACTTGAGGAAGTTAGATTAACAATTTGCACTCATAAATTGCTAGTAAATGGGTCAAATTTAAGATGCCCTATTTTGGTTTTAGCATCAAATCATGTTTGCGAATGATGTTATATACATAGAAAGTAAATTAAATGCAAGTGTCAACTTTAATGTTTTAAAAAAGTGCACTTTTTAACGTTGCACTTAAAAGTTAAATAACAGTTTTATGCAAATGAATGGTTCATCCGAATTCAGCCTAACATATATTAAGGTGTAAGTTTTAACACATATATTTATATATCACATATAGCATAAACAATCATGGAAAAAAAATGTCTGATCGTCTTTTTATTTGCTTCTTAAATATAAACAGAACATAACATGCTAAATTAATGGAACATTTCATAGTAGAAAGACTGACTTTGTTTAATATAGACTGTTCTAAAAATATATATTTTAAAGTGTGTCATTGATTTACTGTTATCTTTTTAATTAGGTTTATTTTAGTTTTAGTTGAAAATGGAGGTTTGTTGTTTGTTTTTTGCTACATTTTGTTATAAATTTATTGATATATATATATATATATATGCACTCACCGGCCACTATATTAGGTAATCATATTAGGTATCAGCCAATCACATGGCAGCAACTCAATGCATTTAGGCATGTAGACATGGTCAAGATGACCGCTGCAGTTTAAACCGAGCATCAGAATGGGAAATCAAGGTGATTTAAGTGACTTTGAACGTGGCATGGTTGTTGGTGCCAGACGAGCAGGTCTGAGTATTTCAAAAACTGCTGATCTACTGGGATTTTCACGCACAACCATCTTTAGGGTTTACAGAAAATGGCCTGAAAAAGAAAAAATATCCAGTGAGCGGCAGTTCTGTGGACACAAATGCCTTGTTGATGCCAGAGGTCAAAGGAGAATGGCCAGACTGGTTCAAGCTGATAGAAAGGCAACAGTAACTCAAATCACCACTCGTTACAACTGAGGTATGAAGAAGAGCATCTCTAAAGGCACAACACGTCCAACCTTGAGGCGGATTGCCTGGTCTCGATTTCTGCTGCAACATTCGGATGGTAGGGTGAGAGTTTGGCGTCAGTAACATGAAAGTATGGATCCATCCTGCCTTGAATGAACGGTTCAGGCTGGTGGTGGTGGTGTAATGGTGTGGGGGATATTTTCTTGGCACACTTTGGGCCCATTAGTACCAGTGGAGCATCGTGTCAACGCCACAGCCTACCTAAGTATTGTTGCTGACCATGTCCATCCCTTTATGACTACAGTGTACCCATCTTATGATGGCTACTTCCAGCAGGATAACATGCCATGTCATAAAGTGTAAATCATCTCAGACTGGTTTCTTGAACATGACAATGAGTTCACTGTACTAAATTGGCCTCTACAGTCACCAGATTCTCAATCCAATAGGGCACCTTTGGGATGTGGTGGAAGGGGAGATTTGCATCATGGATGTGCAGCTGTCAAATCTGCAACAACTGCGTGATGATATCATGTCAATATGGAGAAGTCTAATATAAATCTCTGAGGAATATTTCCAGTACCTTGTTGGATCTATGCCACGAAGGATTAAGGCAGTTCTGAAGGCAAAAGGGGGTCCAACCTGGTACTAGTAAGGTGTACCTAATAAAATGACAATTCAGTGTATATCAATTGTATCAATAGTTGTATATCTCGGTAACACTTTAAGTAAAAATCACACCATTTACGATTGACTTATCACCTTCTTATTATTAAGATGTTAAGAGTTTTGATTGTTTTTGTTTTTTTTTTTTTGTTTTTTTGCAGTTCTAAAGTATTTTACATCCAACTCAATACCTAAACCCAACTACTACCTTACAAACTATTAGAAAGCAAATGTGATCAAAATCTCAATTGTTTTAGATCTTGAATAGATTTGTGACACTATTTTCTCTCACTGAATCAATCCTCCAGTGTGAGGATGGCCAATGATAAGTCTCCTTGAATCATTGCAGTATCCTGGCTGTTTCTCCTCCCTGTATTTATCTCTTGTTCTTCTGTGCAGGTGGAGGAAACTGGGGTGCGTGGAATCACTGGAGCCTGTGCTCGAAGACCTGTGACTCGGGCTGGCAGCGGCGCTTCCGCATGTGTGAAGGCACAGGGATCCAGGGTTATCCATGCGATGGTTCTGGAGAGGAAGTTCGCTCCTGCAATGACAAGAAGTGCCCAGGTGTGTGTCAATGATCAAAACATGCTCTCTTTTTCTTTTTGCAGACTCTCCAAGCCATTGCATATTTGTGATGGTGTCTGGCACTTAGCATGCATTTCTGTTTGTTTGTTTGTTTAATGATTCATTCGCTTGTTTATTTATTCATGTTCAGCCATTCATTAGCATTCATTCTTCCAATGTTTTTGAAAATCCCCCCCTAAAAAGCTATATTAATTTATTTCAGAATACAGCCTGACTGATAAATGTATAAAGTCAAAATATAAATTTGGATCCCACTTTACATGAATTGAACACTCCACTTTAATTTTGAAAAAATGCTTGTTTTACAATTCCCCTAGTTATACAAGTTTAGTTTTATTATTTTTTAGTCCATTTAGCAGATCTCTGAATCTTGCAGGAGAACATTTAGCTTAGCTTAGCATAAGTAATGGAATCGGATTAGACCATTAGCATCTCATTTAAATCTTAAAAAATAAAAGTTTTGATTATTGTCCTATTTAAAGTTTGGCTCCACTGTAGTTGCATTATGCATTAATGAAAACCTACCCCAGCTAGGTAACTAGGTAACAGCGGTAACATTGTATGGCAGCAATGTTCGTTGATTGTTACGTCACAAAAAGAGTATAATTCATAGCCATATCGTCCTAGAAAATAGCAACTTTTCATTTTCCGTCGGTCAACACAATCTCACGGTGATTTGTAACTTTTTGATTTATCTAATTTGTAATCAATCTAATTTGTACAATTTAGTACGATTTGCTCATCACCCAATGATGGTTGGGGTTAGGGATGGGGTTGGGTGCCATGCCTCCTTTTTAAAATCGTACATTTTTGTCTGACTGAACTCGTACAAATTCGTACGAATTAGCCACTAAACTGACAAAACGTAAAATACTTATGTTTTTTCGTGAGATCAGGCTAGAACTTACATAGAAGCTTAATGTGCAAATAGTATGTTACCACAGTGCATGTACACATTGGTACATATTATCTACATGTGTATTGCAGGTATAACAACTCACATGTAACAATCTACAGAATAGTGTGTGTAACTACTGTAAAAAAAATTTCAATTAAAAATTTACTCCTTAACAATAATTATGTAAGTGCATTACTTAAAACTTACTACATATTACTTACATCTAGTTTCTTTGTAAGTTTGCATGTAAAAACAACAGTATAAAGTGAGATTATAATTTGTTATTTTTTTATGTGATTGATATTTCAGAAAAATTATTTGAAACATAAATATTTTAACATTATACCCAGCAGTTTCCAGTACTGGGTTGCAGCTGGAAGAGCATCTGCTGTGTAAAACATATCTGAATAAGTTGGCGGTTCGTTCCGCTGTGGCAACCTCTGATAAATAAAGAGACTAAGCCGAAGAAAAATTTATGAATGCAGTAGATGCTATCACTTTCTCTTTAGATCAGTTGAATGTGTTCTTGTATCTAAGATGTAATCTATTTCCCCCCTTCATTTAGACATTACAAAATTGAAAACTTAGTTTAAAATAAATATATAACTGCATTAAAAAAAAAAAAAAAAAAACTTTTTTATTTTAAATTTTATTTGCTTTTAAATGAAAACAAATATAGTGACACACAATCAGGGCTGCATATCCAAAAACCATCGCTAGTCAACTAAGGTCGCAAGTTCCGTCGTTTCAAACATAGTTTGTTGATTTAGCATTTCCCAAATCCATCATTCCGGCAAACATTCGCAAACTGTGTCGCAAACTTGTATGCTTGCAACCACATCTCTGGAGCTGTAGTTAGAAACATAGTTCCTGGCTGTGTTCTATCCCCAGTTATCCCCCTATGCCCTATTTGTTTAGAACATTCTAACATTTAAACTTGAAATTATTTAAAAAAAGCATTAAAGTCATCACTCTTAAGTTTAATTTGCTTTCAAAGTATTTTTAAAGTTAAGTTCAATCTTCATGTTTACAATTGCGCTCCCTTCGCAGTACACTTTGAAAACATTGATGTCATTTTAAACACAGCCGTGGCTCATGACAAAAGCTGTAGGTGACCTATTATTTAAAAGCGGAATTTATGTTACGTCTCCCAAGCTTGTGAAAACAAAAAAGCATATGTTCATGCTTTTAATTTATAGCAGGTTATTTATTATGTATCTGTACTGTATATGACATGCACCCGCTGGTTAGAACATTTCTGCAGGGGTTTGCATGTCAAATTGTAAACTTTGGACTTTTCAAAAAAAATAAATAATAATAAATAAACAATACTTCCTACTAAATAATAATAATAATAACAATAATAATAATCATCATCATTATCAATTAATCAATTAAATCAATTAAATTAATCAATTAAAATTAATATTATTATTAAAGTAGGATTTTTTTTTTCATTTCCTAATAAATAATAAATATTGAATGTCATTTTTTAATAAATAGCCTCATTATTTATTTATTTATATAAGATATTAGAATATGTGTTAGCTTTTGTAAGTGATTTTATGATTTAGAATATTATATATGTAATGTTCTTAATAATATTAGTAAAGGAAACACAGGCTCTATATGTGCCATTTACATATATTTCAGTTAATATGGAAAACGAGTGCATGTTTTTACCAAAACTAATATTGCATTTTTTTTTAAATGCAAATGCGTGTAAAACAATATAATTTAGAGTTCTTCTCTAAAGAAATTGCTCCACCCCGTTTCGAGCATCATTACGGGCGTTTTACATTATAACTAACGTGGTTTAAACGATGGATCTGCGACAGAGAAACTACGGGTTTTGGGAAACACTCGTCACTACATCGTTCTTTTCCCAAACGATGCATCGTACTATGATAGTTCAGCTGCGAGTTATGTCGTTGTTTGGGAATTGCATCCCAGATGAGTTTACATATTTCCTGCTTTCACATCTAAAAGATTTAAGAGCTGGAAATGTGTTAAAAATCACAGATGTTGCCGGTAGTATAACATTTTTTAACAATTGAAAACACTTTTGCAGTTCAATTCTGACATTTCTTTTCATATCAGTCACTATTGTGACCAAGTATATGACCTAATTTAACCAATATAACATCAAAGAAGGTGTTACATGTGTGTTTTAGGGTGGTCTAAAGAGTAAAATGCATATTCTCAAATTGGAAAACAAAGGGCATTAGATGGGTTAACATTTAGTGTGATCTTACGAACTTCACAATCAAAATATTTTCAGTGAATGTTTCTTTAAAAAGAAAAAAAAAAACAAGGCTTGATTTATTAGACCTTGCTTTGTACCCTATTTGTTAAATGTCCTTTGCTTTTCTGTCCTTTTTTTTTTTTTTTTTACCTTTTTCTACATTCAGCCTTTCTTCCTCCAGGCCCATCTCACTGCTTTTCTCTGTCCTCTCCCATATTTAACATTCTCTCTACTCCTTTGTTTCCATTTGTCCTCTCTTTCAATTGAGACGGGTCACTCTTGACAGAAGGGAATTGTTCAAAGTGCTGCTATGTGTGATTTGTCAGCATGTCAAGCAGCGCAGCAAACAGCAGATTTTAATAAGCACGCCGTTGACTGCAGCTTTGGGAGGCTATAGATTAAATAAATGTCAGACACTGCCGCAGAGCTTATATCGGGCGCAGGGCTTTGATAGCGGCAGAAACTCCAAGACAAAAATCTGTCCAATAGCTTTGTCGGGGTGTATTATGTTTAGATGTAAAGGTGGAGCTTTCTAATCTATCTCCTTCAGCTTTCAACCGAGTTCCCCTTCAGGATCTGATTCTCACCCCTGGGTTTCTCGCTGGTCTAATGAAGCTTTTAAATGAGAGCTGGAGAGAAATGTGTGGTTTTGCTCATGCTGATCTTAATAGAGTTTGCTTGTACACATTGAAAATAAAGAAAATGAGGGGAAAGGGTAATCTTAATTAGTATTGTGTCTCTTTTTCTGTTAAAATATACTGAAAATGTTATTCAGTAGGGTAAAAAACTACTTTATTCAAGATGAATTGTGTAAAAATCCTATATAATATAGATTTTCAGATAATATATAATATATAATGTATAAAAATAATATTATCTTTAAGGATATTTAGATGTTTTTTAATAGAAAGCAATCTGATTGGTTGATTAGGCAGTTGGTTGATTTGCAATATATAAAGTGGGGTGGAGAAGTATTCAACATGTCATGTTGTTGTTGTTTTTCTGGGGAAAAAAAATATTCTAAAGGAGCTGTTGATTATAGAATTGAACCATATTTTGGTAAAAACCCAAACAATACAAACATAAAAATAAAACAAAACAAAAAAAAATCTCTGAAAAAAATGAGTTATGTGTAATAACAATGAAATGACACAAGGAGAAAGTACTGAAATACTGAAACATATTTAATACTTTATATGAAAGGATTTTTTGGTGACGGCAGCTTAAAGATGGAGAATGACGTCACATGCATTGCTCAGGTCTGATTTTTTCACAGACTTCAACAGTGTGTAAAAATCTTGATGGTTCTGTGGGTCTTGTCTATCAAATCTGATGTTTATTTTGTATTTTCTATTGCATTTAAGTCAGGTGATTGGCTGGGCCATTCCACAGCTTTATTTTCTTACTCTGAAAGCATTTGAGAGTTTCCTTGGCTGTGTTTTGGATCATTGTCTTGCTGAAAAGTCCACCCTGGTTTCATCTTCATCATCCTGCTAATGTAGATGTCGAACTGAAGCAGTTAATATTAATTTGCAATGAGAAAGGGCAGAGGGTTGCTGAAGAACTACTAAGAGATTTCAATTACTGTGGGCTTTCTACACCTCCCTTTCTTCATGTGTTCAATACTTTTTCCCTGCGTCATTTCATTGTATTACACATAACTTAATTTGTAAACGAATTAATATTGTTTTTTTTTTGCATATATGAATTTATTTGGTTGTTACCAACATCTGGTGAAAACAGCACCTTCAGAAATATGTTTTCTGAGAACAATGGAGACATGTTATATACTTATTTCCCCCACTATATATATGGAGATTCAAAACAGTGTAAAACAGACAAAACAGACACAAAAAATTAATTAATTAGTTGTATTTATTTATTAATTTACAGAATTCATATTTAATGGATAACAATTTCCACTCAGCTCCTGTACTTTCACCTAAGTATAACTTTTTAAAGTGCTTTTCACATCCCTTTTTGTATTTGTTTAGTTATGAAAATTCAAAATAGTATATATTTGATTCACATTACTGAAAAACAGACACGAATACTGATTAAAATATTTATTTATGACATAAAAATTGTAGAAATTATTCATGTTTTGCTAGAAGACAAGATAATTGGATTCATTTGTTTATGAAAATATTAAAATAGTGTATGTTTTAGTCATTTTACTGGAAAATAATTACATTTATTCATTTAGTTGGTTAGTTAGTTAGTTAGTTAGTTAGTTATGGGTGATCAAGCTGGTGTTAAATGCAGACATTTTATTGCAAAGCAAGGCTAAATTTGCTTGTTTGTCTGCAGTAATTCAACAGTTGTATTTAATCCCAATTTATATCTGTGTCCTATCATTTTTTTGCTGTTTAATCTCTTACTTCTGATACGTACCGTGTGCAGCGCCTCATGAAATATGTAAAGATGAGTACCAAGTAGCCATGACGTGGAAGAGAGCTTCAGCTGGAGAGACAGTATACAACAAGTGTCCATCAAATGCCACTGGTAAGTTTGTTATTGCACACATTATATCAGTTCCCGACTAGTAATTATCACCAATATCTATAGTTCTTAAAATATACATTGAGCATCAGCTCTTATTTTGTTTCACAGTGTCTAAAATGATTGAATCCAGTTCCTTCTAAACCTCTATACTCCACTGTGATTGGTCAGAAATTGCTTAGTCCATTGTGATTGGTCTACTGCTCACAGAATGTCTGGAGCAGAAATCAGGACATACAAACACAATGTCTGAGCTAGTGTTTGAGGGCTAAATTAGATGTTGTTTGCATGCAGCCAATGAAGAGCATAGGCTGGCATTATGCAAATATGTCACAAACCTACATAGATTTGTGCGGGGAGACTGAAATTACTCAGTCATTTCAGGCAGTTTCGAAATCAGCTCTTTATTTTCGGGAGCCAAAAAACTCCATCCATTGTGCACTTTGGAACTTTTACATTCGCTAACATCTACATTACACACTGCATGATGGATAATAGGCAAAAAGGCATAATAAGGGCACTTTAAAATTATAGTACACCCAAAGATGTAATTTCTGTCATCCCTCTTGTTCCAAAATTGTATGACTGTTCCTTCCGTTGAAGAAAATGTTTAATATTTTGAGGAATTTCTGTGGCAGCTATGGTCCAGGAATAGAAATACAACCTGAAATGCTTTTTAAAATAGTCCATTCATTCACTATGAATGAATGTTAGGAAATGTAACTCGTTATTCACTTATAAAGCCAGTTTGTGTCAATTTATTTGATTTATTTAAGTCATCCTTCACTGATAATCTTCTGTTTGGTTTTTTAATTAAATGCGTTTTCGTATTATACAGTATAAGGACGAACTGATGACCTTTTAGACGACTTAAGGACGACTAAAATAAATAAAAATGTCAGCTAAGTGACAAATGAGTTGTAAATTAAAACCGCTCAAGAAAAGTTAATGATCCAAGCCTGATTGGCTTCAGAGTGTACGCCGCAGCCTACAACACATAAAAAACTCTAATAACTCTAGTACAATCTAATGTTGTTTTGGCCACATCCAAATATCTCTAATACATTTGTTTCTTCTCTAACTCTGACATACAGCTTTATTAAAAGATTTTATGATCGGTTAAACCACATTATGAAACTCCATCAGCAATGCAATCACTCAGTTTTCCAAAAACCAACACCGCACAACAGGCACTGAATAAGTTGAATTCCACATAGTTAATCAGCATTCAGTTTTTCAAGCCCACTGGGATGAATTAGTGGTGTATGAGAGAGAACTTAATGGGGATGTTTACGGCCAAATGTATGCCGCCACAGAAAGTTAATATAACAATGATTTCAAGACAAGTTTTGGGTGGATTGAAATGTCACACACTGCCGCAGAGCTTACACTGAACCCAACGGAAACACATTTATTTTTTTTATTGTGAGATTTAAGGTCAGACAATGACATGTTGTCATTTTAAACATCATGATTTTTTTTCTGCAGTGTTTCATGATGTTTATACACTTACCTGGTCACACTTTACAATATGGTTTCATTAGTTAATGTTAATGTATTTATTGCATACCTGTCAACTCTCCCGTTTCTCCCAGAATTCTCCTGTATTTTACATTTCTATCCCGCTATCATCCCGTAAAGGTATTTTCCCGTATTTCTCATGTGTTCTCAATCTTTCTATGAAGGGTGGCAAATTAAACATTAAAGTTCCTCCCTATACACAACCCATACCACTGAACCACCAGGGGATGCCCCTTGCTCTTGAATGTGAGTCTGTTCTGTGCTTTTGTTTTATTTAGGCATGAAAACACTTTGAAACAAATATAAAAACGGCGCAATTGCCTTCCTTTCCATTACAGGTGCCGTTGGCCCTCCTATGCAATCCTCAAAACAGTCATATATATCGGTGTGTGACTGTCAGACTCCATAGTGATGAATAGACGCGGTTTCCCAAACAAATTCTGTACATGCAATTTGAAGCCGAGTGAAAGTCTGGGTTTTGGGTGCGTGTTTGAACAGACACATACACAGAATTAATATTAATAACATCTAAAGATGTCGATCTTGGTGGGGATTTATTTCAAACACAACTAATTTTGTCCTAAATAAGCATAAAAAGTTAGGAATCAATCGAATCCTTGCATTATAATGTTAGATGTGTGCATTTTTTATGTGACACCTGTTATTTAATGTAATCAAACGAAAAATTAAAATAAATGACATTCATTCGTTGCTCTTTAATCAGAATGTGTAAGTTACAGTGAACAAAAGATTAATGAGATATGATAACTTGATTCTATTTTAGCTATTCATTTTAAGGGAGAAAATATCCCTTATTTTCACATCCCAATGTTGACATGTATGATTTATTGGCACAAACTAATATTGAACAATACTTGCACGACATTTATTAATCATAGTTCAACATTTACTGTACTAAAGCAATATTCAAATCTGAAATTGTGCTTGCTAACATTAGGTAATTTACAGACCCGTAGCCAGAAGTCGTTTGGGTGGTTCGAAAGACCCTTCCCTCACTGATGAAGGTCCAGAATATGTCCCATATGAGCCTATTTTGACTGCTATCTCATAATACATTGTGAAAATAACCCATCGAAAAAGGCTTTAAAACCAAGCTGAATCCTGTGTTGTCCGTCGTTTCAGTGTGACTGAGGCAAGTTGAATGTGCTGGCCAGTTATTTGTCTAATAAATGACAATAGGCTAGTTTTAATTCAAAACTTTAACAGATTCCTTTTTTTCTTCTAATGATATATGATGTGGGGCAACGCAGTGGCGCAGTAGGTAGTGCTGTTGCCTCACAGCAAGAACGTCGCTGGGTCGCAGGTTTGAACCTCGGCTGGGCTGGGTCAGTTGGCGTTTCTGTGTGGAGTTTGCATGTTCTCCCTGCGTTCGCGTGGGTTTCCTCCGGGTGCTCCGGTTTCCCCCACAGTCCAAAGACATGCAGTACAGGTGAATTGGTTAAGCTAAATTGTCCATAGTGTATAAGTGTGAATGTGTGTGTGGAAGTTCCCAGAGATGGGTTGCGGCTGGAAGGGCATCCGCTGCGTAAAATCGTGCTGGATAAGTTGGCGGTTCATTCCGCTGTGGCGACCCCGCAAGGGACAAAGCCGACAAGAAAATGAATGAATGAATGATATATGATGTGAATTTTTATTAATTTTTTAATAAGTATTGTTCTTGTATTTCTTTATTCTAAATCTTGATTTGTTTTAGTTCATCAAAAATTGTGATTATGATGACCATCCGGCAAGCTAATGCAGCAAAAAATACTGTAGTGCTTTGTTACGAATTAAATTAAAAATCCTTAATCAAAAAGAGGTTTAACCAAAACGTAACAAGTTAACAGGGATTAAAAATATAATCTCTGGTGCCCCCGCACTCTCTCTCCTCATAATATGAACCAAAAACACAACCACTGAGAATTAACAAGAAAATAGGATTTATTTTACAGAATATAAGGAGCAAAAATAACATCGGGAGGGGTTCAGCCAAAATAAATGTCAATAAACAAAACTAACTAAATTAGAGCAAACTTCCCTGGGAAATAGATAATAAAATAAAATACAGAAACTTACCTCCCTATACTAACAACACAGGAGAAAACAAAAATAATAAACAAAAGGCACCAAACCTCCCTACCATGCTCCAAGCCAGACAGGGAGACAGAAAACCGGGTTTCTCCGGTTAGAATGTACAACTTCACATCAGCATCTCACAAAATGCCATATAAGAGACATCAGTAACAAACACTCATTTTGGATCACTTAAGCAACAATATCTCCACAAAGAATTAACCAACAAGGTATCGAGAGAGAGCGGGGAGCCACTGAATCCATGCTCTCTGAGGGTTTAAATACAGCTGCCGCCAATCCAAGCGCCAATCATGATTCGATGTAGGCTAATCCGCTGCACCTGCGAATAATTCAGTAAGAGAGCGAGAGAAGAGAGAAAGAGCGAAAGAGAGAGAGAAAACACCACACACTACACCACAACAACTAATCGTAACAGCTTAAAATGTCATTAAAATGCTGTATTTTAACCTCATAATTAAATAGAAAATGAGGTGAATAACTGCAAAAGGCCCACTTTAAAAAAAAAAAGAACCACCCCTTTCACCAGGCTGGCTACAAGCCTATTAATGCACTACGAGTTAACGTGAACTAACAATGAACAACTTTATTTTCATGAACTAATGTTAACAAAGATAAATAAATAATGTAATAAATGAGTTGTTTATTGTTTGTTCATGTTAGTAAATACAATAACTACTGCAACCTTATTGTAAAGTGTTACCCTTACCTGCAACCTAATCGTGTACACCTTCATCTTATTGGCCAATCACATAGCAGTAACTAGGGTCAAGAAGATCTGCTGAAGTCCAAAATGAATATTAAAATGAAGAAAAAAAGACGGATATGTGGGGTGCTAAGATTATATTGGATATTGATTATGTTAAAGTTAGCTTATTAAAAAAAAAACCACCCTATTTAATAAAAGCAGCCATGATACACATTAAAAAAAGTCTGATTTCATTTTATTTAGGACAATTGATTTATTTATTGGCCAAATAATAAGCATAAAATAGACAAGCTTTATAATAACTGACCACAAGACAACGATTAAAACTTTTTATATGCAAATGTGAAAGACTTCAGAACTGGACAGCACCCATGCGGTCATCTCGCACGCCTTGCATTTACTTAGAGTCAGCCAAGTTGAACTGAATTTATGTGAAACAGCCCACAAGATGTACATTTTGACAACTGTTTGTGTTTTTGATAGTTCAGACGTAAGCAGAACTTATCAGGGAATTAAGATTGTGCCAGTATTACATGACTCACATTAGTTGTCAATTCCAAGTCATATTTTAATTCCTGGAGCAAGTTAAACATAAGATTACACTTTATTTTAAGGTAACATAGTTCAAGTGTAACTTCACTTAACTATTGAGTCATATTTATTAGTTACATGTTCTTAATATATTGCTGGAGTTAGAATATGGGGTTGGATTAGGGTTAGTAACATGCAATTATACTTAATTCAGAGTAAATACTTTAATAAGTGGATGGAACATGTGTAATTTGGTCATCTAAAAATGAAAGAGTTACCAGAAATAACATATTTGGCAAACAGTATGCTCGGACAATGTTTTACTGGACTTCTATATTATACCACATGATCTCTGTTCTTTGTTAAGCCTCCTTTTGGTAACAATTCAAGTGCAACATTTAAAGTCTGTGTCAAATCAAAAATGTTTATTTTGCTAGTGTCCTTCAGTTGTCTTCTGTTGAACATAGAAGAAGATACTCTGACGAAGGTTAAAAACCTGCAACCATTGACTTTCATAATAGGGAAAACAAATACTATGGAAGTTAATGGTTACAAAATGTCCAGATTTCTTCAAAGTGTCTTCTTTTCTGTTCAACACAAGAAAACAACTCAAACCAGTTTGGAACAAGTGAAGGGAGAGCACAGTAAATGATGACAGAACTTTCTTTTTTGGGTGACCTATATCTTTAATATAAAGTGTGCCCCAATCCAGTACACGTGCACACGTTTATCTCCTAAAGAGTAACTATGTTGCGTATCTATAAACAATGGTGTAATCTGTAAACGATGTTCAAAATCCTTCCACTGATACTTGGATTTAATTTTCAAAGCAGATCTAAATGCTCCCATGCTTTTTTTTTAAAATGTATATGGTCCACATTTGCCTGAACTGAAAATTTGTCCATCAATCATCCCTTTTACACAGTAATACTGGTGAATTCCTGTAAAGCCCACAATTAATTTACCAGGTATTTTAACACAAAACAGAATTTCAGAAATTATCTGGTAATATTAGAACTTCTAATTTATTTTGAAAAAGGGCCTGTTCACATGATCTTTTCACTGCAATCATTTCTTTGGGGTAGGTTTGTATGTGTAAAAGGAACTAATATTAAATTATAATTAAAGGCATAATTAAATTATATACTGTTATTATATACCAAGATATTAAAAAAAATATATTTAAAATTTCTACATAATTATTTTGTCTTCTCGGTCAGTGTTCAAATTTAGATGTCACTTTACAGTTTACCTAATAAAGTGGCTAGCGAGTATACATTCAGTCTTCTGCACTCAGATTGGTTCAAGAGTTTTTAAACTCCTAAGTGCTGTAGAGGAGTAGTTTTGGGTGGTTATTTATGCCCTCCGAGTGCAGCTCGCAATAATTCTCCCATACTAGTAGAGAAAGACACCCAAGGCGCTCAGTGATTTTTACCTAATAAAAACAGAAAGACCTAATAAATGATGTCTTTGAAGTGGGAGTGCAGAGCAGAGTGTTGAATGAGGTCAACGGCGAGCTGTAATCTATATCAACTCCACATCCTGGCCAGCACGGACTGTCATGCACGCTAACCCCCAAAAGAGAAACCAATTCCTGCAGAGAAGGATTTGCTTGACTTTTTCCGGGCCACATTTCCATGACCGCCTCGCGTTCTGGTGCGATTTTCAGGGACATTTTTATCCCAGCGAGGGTATCGGGGGTGAAGCTTTATTGGCCATGATCTGAATGATGCAAGTGGCAGAAACTTTAAGCAAAACTGAGTTTTTAACGGCTCAAAATGACATACTCAAAACAGACATTATCCCTCTGAAGTCTTTTATATGAAGCGTGTGAACATCACAGAGTAACGTGCCTGTCAAAGCTTTGACGTGTTGTTATTGCTTGCGTCCAGCAGTGATAATGATCTGCGTTTTCTTCCCCTTTTCCCCCTGTAGGATCTGCTAGTCGTCGTTGTTTGCTGGACGTTAATGGAGTTGCTTACTGGGGTCCTCCGAGCTTCGCCCGATGTGTCTCACTCGAATATAGATATTTACATTTATCTGTGAGTACATGGATGTGGAGGACATGCTGTGCTGTCTGGGAGTGGGGTAATGGATGTTTTGTATGCTGTTTTGATGGGAAATCAGGTCTGGGACTGTCAGTCGTCATGGTTTCAGAGAATATGCTCAGAATTTAATGTATTGGGGTTATTCAATTCTTATTTTAATAAATGAAAAAATAAATATTATACAATTTTACCAATTTATTCTATTACTACTGCTACTATTAATAAATGAAATAATAATAATAATAATAATAATAATAATAATAATAATAATAATAATAATAATAATAATAATAATAATAATAATAATAGTAGTTTAGTATCATTTATTCATTTTTTTATTTTATAATAATAATAATAATAATAATAATAATAATAATAATAATAATAATAATAAAATAAATGAATAAATGATACTAAATTATTATTATTATTATTATTATTATTATTATTAGTGTTATAATAATAATAATAACAATAATAATAGTTATTATTATTATTATTATTATTATACCTAATAAAATAAATAAATACATATATTTTTAATAAATAATATGTTTTTAATTGTTTATTATTGTTATTATTATTGTTGTTGTTATTTATTATTTTTTATTCAATACCTTTAAATATGCTGAATATTGTAAACAATGATGATGGCTATTATTATTCAATAATATACTATGTTGATTGTCTTCTTTTCCTTCTTATTATTCTTAATAAAAAATATAGAAATAGCAACATAAAGTGTATATGATAGTGATGATTGCTTATTAATTTATTAAATAATTACATTTACAATTATCTTATACTATTATACGTTATAGCATTACAATTAACTTATAATAATAATAACAACACCAACAACAACAACAACAATAATAATAATAATAATAATAATAATAATAATAATAATAATAATAATAATAATAATAATTATTATTATTATTATTATTATTATTATTATTATTATTATTATTATTATTATTATTATTATCATTTCATTCAATATTATTTATTTATTTATTTATTTATTTATTAATTCTTTCAATTGGTTATTTTTTTTGAATTCCAAAACACATATTGGTGAATGCAAGTTAGGCTCTGATTTAAGAGTTAGCTATTGCTTATTAGTTAGTTGCATATTTGACATTTTCTTTGATATCGTTGATATCTACCACTATCACTTTCAGAAGTTTGTAGTTCAGTACAAAGCATGGGTGAGCAGCTAAATATTAAGTATAATAAAATCAAATACCACAATTATAGCAGTAAGTGAATGCATATCAAATATTGGTTTCCCTTGAGCAGAAAGTATGCAGTATTTAAAGGGCTGTGTGTGCTGGGTTGACTATAACCACTGGCATTTTCCTTAAGTATTGTAATGTAATGTGTATTTATATAGAGCATTTATCGTGTATGGCCATACACCCAAAGCGCTTTACAATCATGAAGGGGGGTCTCTCCACACCACCCCAAGTGTGCAGTATCCACTTGGATGATGTGACGGCAGCCACAGGACAATGGCGCCAGTGCGCTCACCACACACCAGCTATTGGTGGAGTGGAGAGACAGGCAATTCAGTGGATGGGGATGATGGGAAGGCCATGATGGTTAAGGGCTGAGAGGGAATTTGGCCAGGACACCAGACGTACACCTCTACTTTTCACGAGAAGTACCATGGATTTTTTAATGACCACATAGAGTCAAGACCTCAGTTTACGTCTCATCCGAAAGATGGCGCTCACTGACAGTATAGTGTCCCCTTCACTATACTGGGGTATTAGGACTCACACAGGTTGAGCACCCCCTGCTGGCCTCACTGACATCACTTCTAACAGCAACCTAGTTTTCCCATGTGGTCTCCCATCCAGGTGATGACCAGGCTCACCCTGCTTAGCTTCAGTGAGTAACCAATCTTGGGCTGCAGCTTGATATGGCTGTGGCCCAGTGGCTGTGTAAGTGATAATAACTGCAATGACCACTCAACAACAAATGTTAAAAAGAGTCAATTACAGCACCGATTTGACACCCATTATAACACACACATGAAGAAAACCAAATCCACTTATGCCTGTAAGTGCCTGAAAGTAAAAAACAGAAAGAAAAAAGTCTGTTTTCTGTTTTCAGACCAGGGTATTTTGCTAATGATCGATTGCTTTCTAACACATTCAACAGCCTTATCTCCATGTGCTCTTCTCAATTCCCCAGCCGCGACCTTTGCCTTTGAGTTCATAATGCCGAGTGGGTTTTAATTCTGTCTCTCGACCGAGGCATGCGTGATGGGGTTGATTGCGCTGTTAACCTGTCCACTAACCCCTCATTATAATCAGACAATGCTTAATTAGCTTTGATTGCCATTGTCTGCACCCGCTGTACTGTTATTAGACAGTCAACAGTTCGTCTTCTGACGTTCGACCGCAAAACAAGAACTCTGCTAGTTAATTCAGTAAGGGAGAAGTTGTTTTCACTTTGTTATGCTCCCAGCATGGTGGACTGTAGATGGGAAGTAGATTAAGGTGGTTGTCGATATCTTCAAACTGCTTTCGCTTTGCTCCAGACCCAGATCAATGATGTTTCAGCTTCAAAGCCTAGAATGTACTTCTGCACTTCCTTTTCTGGCTTACCTTTAAATCTGCCTCTGCGTTTCAGTGCTTATCCATTCTCTTTGTACGTCCGTTTAATTATTAAGTTTATGAAATGAAAGCGTGTTAGTTTGTTTGGGATCTAAGCACACGTAAGTAACTAGAGGTCTGCTTTTCTTCAAATTCTTCACGGTTTTCTTTTATAATATGTTTTAGCTTATTAATTATTCCTTCTGCTACCACAGTTGAACATTTAAATGAACACAATTCATCACAATTTCCCTTAAAATCAGGGAAGAAAATGTGTACAGAGTTCCAGATGGGTTTTATTAAGTGTTCCTTCACCTGCTAATAGCAGTTTTCTTAATTAAAATGAACATACTTTGACAAATTTATCTTAAAATCAGGGGAGGAGATGCATAAAATGCTCTGCTGATGTAATATAAAATCTTTGTTGCAAAGAGTGACGTTCTTTAATTTTTTTTTTTCATCTTATTTTGACTTCTTCTACATCTTAACATTGCTAAATATATCTTTAAAATATAATTCACAGAAATAAATTGTTTATATTAAATATATGAGTTATATGTATCATGTTATGACTAATCTCAGAGATTTCAGTGCCTCAATTAAAAGTCTATTCTCCCAAATATCACTTTAATAAAGTCTTTATATGATAAACAGATTTAATTTTAAAACCTCATTGGCTATTGTAGAAACTCAAACCTCATTGGCTTTTGTAGAAACTCAAACCTCATTAATTATTGTAGCAACTCAAACCTCATTGGCTATTGTAGAAACTCAAACCTCATTAATTATTGTAGCAACTCAAACCTCATTGGTTATTGTAGCAACTCAAACCTCATTGGTTATTGTAGCAACTCAAACCTCATTGGTTATTGTAGAAACCCAAACCTCATTGGTTGTTGTAGAATTTCAAACCTCATTGGTTGTAGTAGAATCTCAAACCTCATTGGTTATTGTAGAAACCCAAACCTCATTGGTTATTGTAGAAACCCAAACCTCATTGGTTGAAGTAGAATCTCAAACCTTATTGGCTATTATAGAAACTCAAACCTCATTGATTATTATAGAAACTTAAACCTCATTGGTTGTAGAATTTCAAACTTCATTGCTTGTTATAGAATCTCAAACCTCATTGGTTGTTGTAGAATCTCAAACCTCATTGGTTATTGTAGAAACCCAAACCTCATTGGTTGTTGTAGAATCTCAAACCTCATTGGTTGTAGTAGAATCTCAAACCTCATTGGTTATTATAGAAACTCAAACCTCATTGGTTATTATAGAAACTCAAACCTCATTGGTTGTAGAATTTCAAACTTCATTGCTTGTTAAAGAATCTCAAACCTCATTGGTCGCTGTAGAATTTCAAACCTCATTGGCTATTGTAGAATATCAAACTTCAGTGGTTATTGTAGAAACTTAAACCTCATTGGTTGTAGTAAAATCTCAAACCTCGTTGGTTATTATAGAAGCTCAAACCTCAGTGGTTATTGTAGAAACTCAAACCTCATTAGTCGCTGTAGAATTTCAAACCTCAGTGGTTATTGTAGAAACTCAAACCTCATTGGTCGCTGTAGAATTTCAAACCTCAGTGGTTATTATAGAAACTCAAACTTCAGTGGTTATTGTAGAAACTTAAACCTCATTGGTTGTTGTAGAATTTCAAACCTCATTGGTTGTAGAATTTCAAACTTTGGTTATTGTAGAAATTCAAATCTCGTTGGTCGCTGTAGAATTTCAAACCTTAGTGGTTATTATAGAAACTCAAACCTCAGTGGTTATTGTAGAAACTTAAACCTCATTGGTCGCTGTAGAATTTCAAACCTTAGTGGTTATTATAGAAACTCAAACCTCAGTGGTTATTGTAGAAACTCAAACCTCATTGGTCGCTGTAGAATTTCAAACTTAAGTGGTTATTATATAAACTCAAACCTCAGTGGTTATTGTAGAAACTCAAACCACATTGGTTGTTGTAGAATTTCAAACCTTTTGGTTGTAGAATTTCAAACCTTAGTGGTTATTATAGAAACTCAAACCTCAGTGGTTATTGTAGAAACTCAAACCTCATTGGTCGCTGTAGAATTTCAAACTTAAGTGGTTATTATATAAACTCAAACCTCAGTGGTTATTGTAGAAACTCAAACCTCATTGGTCGCTGTAGAATTTCAAACTTCAGTGGTTATTATAGAAACTTAAACCTCATTGGTTGTTGTAGAATTTCAAACCTCATTGGTTGTAGAATTTCAAACTTTGGTTATTGTAGAAACTCAAATCTCATTGGTTGTTGTCGAATTTCAAACCTCATTGGTTATTATAGAAACTCAAGCCTCATTGGCTATTGTGCAATCTTAAACCTCATTAGTTATTGTAGAAACCCAAATCTTATTGGTTATTGTAGAATTTCAAACCTAATTGGTTGTCAAAGAAACTCAAACCTCATTGGTTACTGTAGAAACTCAAACCTCATTGTTGTCTTAGAAACTCAAACCTCATTGGTTATTATAAAAACTCATACCTCATTGGTTATCCTAGAAACTCAAATCTTATAAGTATCATAGAAACTCAAACCTCATTGGTTATTATAAAAACTCAAACCTCATTGGTTATTATAAAAACTCATACCTCATTGGTTATCCAAGAAACTCAAACCTCATTGGTTACTGTAGAAAATCAAACCTCATTGGTTATTATAGAAACTCAAACCTCACTGGTTACCATATAAACTCAAACCTCATTGGCTATTGTGGAATCTTAAACGTCATTGGTTATCTTAGAAACCATAATCACATTGGTTATTATACAAAGGCAAACCTCATTGGTTACTGTAGAAACTCAAGCCTTATTGGTTATTGTGGAATCTCAAACCTCATTGGATTTTTGAAGAAACCCAAATCTTATTGGTTATCATAGAAACTCAAATCTCATCGGTTAATGTAGAAACTCAAACCTCATTGGCTATTGTGGAATCCAAAACCTCATTGGTTTTTGTAGAAACCCAAATCTCATTGGTTGTCGTAAAAACTCAAATATCATTCATTATCGTAGAAATTCAAATCTCATTGCCTACTGTAGAATACCAAACCTCATTGGTTATTGAATCTCAAGCCTCATTGGTTCTTGCAAAAGCTCAGACGTGTTCATGCAAAATGCAAGAATGAATTTCAATGGTTCTCGTGTGTCAAGCAAAAGCAGGCTCCAACTTCATGCTCCTGGTTTTTATCTCTAGCTTTATTTACTGATGTATGAACCTGTTTTTTCTTCCTCTGCAGTTGCGAGAACATCTTGCGAAGGGTCAGAGGACCCTGGCAGGGGAGGGCATGTCTCAGATCGTGAGGAGTCTCCTGGAGTTAATGTCCCGTAAGAATTATTACAGTGGAGACCTCTTATTCTCCGTGGAGATTCTCCGAAATGTGACAGACACCTTCAAGCGAGCAACCTACATCCCAGCTCCTGACGACGTGCAGGTGGGTGTTCGTCTGTGGGGGTGTGGAAGGGAAGTAGTTATAAATAGAGAGAAGACAAATAGTGGCTGCGTCCGAAACCGCCTACTACTCAGTAGGTACTGCATTTGAATTTAAACTTACTACTCGGCCGTTAGAAAAGTGCGTTCTGTACAGTATGAATGTAAGAAGTATGAATGGAATTTGGACGTACTACATCCGCCATTTTGTCATGGTCACGTGACCGACCTGTGTCAGTTGCGTCGATTCACTCCCATTCATGAATTCTCTTGCGGGGCATCATGGGATAGCGCAGCGTGCATGGTATGCGCACTTCAGAATCTTGTCGCAAGTAGTAAGTCATCCGGGTACTTCTCGCATACTGATTTTCGAATTCTATGAATTCGGACATACTACTCTGCTCGCATACTGATTTTAGCGTACTGTATAGTATGGAAGTATGCGGTTTCGGACACAGCCAGTGTGACCGGGCAAAATTATTTTCACGTTTTCCACTTTTTTTTTTTTTTTTTTTATTTATAAAGTTTTATTGGCTTTTAAATGTCTTTAAATAGATTTGCACATATAGAAATCAAGTTCGAGTGTGGGATTTAATTAACTTTTTTTGTTATTCACTGACTGTCCTATATGTTTTTATGGTTAATAGAAGACACTGTAAAAAAGTGATTTAAAATAAAAAGGCTTAAAAGTGGCAAGTTGATTTTATTTAAAAAAAAGTGAGTAAACCCATTGTAACTTAGAGCTTTTAAGTTGATTGAACTTTTTTACGTTTTATAATTGTGCACATAGTTTATTTACTTACAAGGCAACATGTTTACACACTTTTTTAAGTGAAGTCAACTAATTGTTTTAAATGCTACTGGTTTACTCATTTATTTTAAGTAAAATAAACTAATAATTACATTTTTTACAGTGTAAAATGCCATTAAGTGTAACAGTATATTTTATACATATATTATATTCCATTCATATATTTAGAATATATTTTATACTGTTCATATACCGTATTTAGAATGAAGAATGAACTGATGACATATTAAAAACTCTATAGATTATAATGCAGTCTTAAATGCTAATTCATCATCATTTAGAACGTTGACACTATCCTTTAAATCAATCAAAGTTTTACCTCAGCAAGAAATTGTCACTAAAATATTCTATTCTATTTAGATCAATATTTAGAATGAAAATGTATTCCTAATATGTTTATGACATACAAATCACAATAAGAATGTTGATTCATTTTACACTATATAAACAAAATAATGGTTATGCTAACAAAAGAACATTATTTCAGCCATTTTGTAATGTTTTGTGTACACAAAGGTTATTTGAAATGTAATAGCATGTAAAATACAATACTTTCTATGTGTATAGTATCACTTTTGTCAATATATATATATATATATATATATATATATATATATATATATATATATATATATATATATATATATACTGTATATTAGGGATGCTCCGATTGATCGGCCAGAGATCAGTATCGGCCGATAATCACATTTAGGCCAAATCCCAACTCTTCCCCTTAGCCCTTCCTTTTACCCCTACCCCTCGTTTTGCGCGTTCCCATGAAGGGGTAGGGGTGTCCCAATTCTCTTTAGCTTGAAGGCTAAGGGGAAGGGGTATATAGCCCTTTGAACGAAGGTTTTTCAGGACCACACTCGAAACCAAGGGGTAAGAAAATTTCCCAGAATACACCAGCCGCAACGGCAGGATAGCTGCACCCAAAAGTAAGGAGATCCACAAATTAGTATTTTTTGTCATTATTAAGAATTCTTACAACAAACAAGCACATGTTTTAATGTATTCATAACCGCATTCATGTTTTACCATCCTGCTTTAAAAAAAAAACCCGCTAAAATAAAAACCGTTAAATTTTGCTATCTATAATCTATAACAATAACTACTGTATAGCAGTCCCACAACATTCCGTCACTCGATGACACTCGAATACCCTGTCAGATAAGTCTAGTGGCTGGGAATGGGCTTTTTTACAGTGTCTGCTATAATGTTAATGTTGTTTTTGGTGTGTTTACATAGATGAATACGGCCACTGTGTATATGCGCAGTATAGTTACGATCTGATTGCCACATTAGATCATTATGATAACATGATATATGCCTTCAGTGATTTCCTTGAAGATAAATACCAAAAAATAACATAACTGGAATAACTACAGCAGTCACGATCGTCTGATCTGATAACGTGTGCAGGTACTGTAGTGCTGTCCCATTTCTTAGGGGGTACATTTTGAAGCCCTTTCCCTTCACACTTGGTTTTAAGGGCCAAGGAAAAGGGGAAGGGGTACAAAAATAGAATTAGGATTGGGCCTTAATGACTCGACTGGTACTCGCTGATGTGGCCGATCTCATGAACCGATCACAAGTGTTTGTGTTAGTTGGAGATGAGCAAAATATTTCAATGACCTTGCATGTATTTAGGCCTTTTTACATATAAGAACTGAAAGTTCTGTGGTTTTGACAATATTGCAAGTTCACTTATTGCAATAAATAGTAGTTTATAGACCTACTTCTATTTAGTAAAGAAGTAATGGATTTATAGGTTTACCTTTTAACTTCTTATGCATCAAATATGCGCTCCAAACGTTCTCTTAATTGAGAGATGTTGAGTTCTGCATCATTTGGAATGTTTCCAAATTGCATTGTTAGTCCTTTTTTACCACATTTTGATTTTTTAATTTTTTATCTGTGCTACAGTATCTATTATTTTGCTTCTGACCATGACATGTTCACACCTAAATGGCTATGAGACATGTTTAAAGGATTATATGCAGCATCTTTCATTTATTCTCTTAGATAAGGAGAGATCTCCACTTAAGTATCATACTTAGAATGAAATGTCCTTTATGCATTATAAAGTTTAAATCATTAGAATTGATACTCGGTATCGGCTTCAAAAATCAACTATACAAAACAATAAACAGTACCTCAAATATATGCATGCATGTGTGTATTTATATACACTGTACGAAAAATCTGTAAAATTTACGATGAAAAACTGGCAGCTGTGATTTCCAAAACTTAACCATTAAAAATACGATAGAAACCGTAAAATTATTTTTTAATACAGTAAACTACCATATTTCATAATTCATAATATTATACACGAGTGTCTTAAAGTACGAAAACCTACACATCATACATTTATTTATGTAAAAGAACTAATAATGTAATTTCAACAAAAAGGCAAAAAAGTGAAGTGCTATGTAGAGAATTCTGGGAAAGTCAATTTATGGTTATTAACTGTATATATTAAGGAAATATACAGTTAACTAGTTTACAGAGTTTTTACTGCAGCACGTTTACAGTTTTTACCATTGAAATTATGATCAATTTTTATAGTGTATACATAATAAATATACACAACACACAGATTTAAATTGTCAAAACAAACTGTTATTTTGTATGCAATTATTTTTTGCCCAGCACTAATATCAAATAAATAAATAAATAAATAAATAAATAAATTAATTAATTAATTAATTAATTAATTAATTAATTAATTAATTAATTAATTAATTAATTAATTAATTAATTAATTAATTAATTAATTAATTAATTAATTTATTTATTTATTAATTAATTAATTAATTAATTAAACAAAAACAAAAAATCTGAAAGTCTCTTATGCAGTTTTAGAAAACATCTGTTTAATATGTTTCAGATATATATATATATATATACTTTTTTTTTTAAACAAGACCAACATAATAAATATGACTTATTACTTGAAGTGCAAAGTACAGACACATCAAAGCACATTTCTCCACTCCTCATTCTTTCATCTCAAAAATCCCTCTTTCGTCTTTTCCAGAAATTCTTCCAGATTATCAGCTTAATGTTGGACATCGAAAACCTCGAGAAGTGGGAAGATGCTCACCAGGTAACACCGTCCGTCCTTGTTCCCTCAAATATCCGAGCGAAGAGCGCAACTTTTGATATCAGTGTGTGCCGTGAGTTTTAATTTCCCCTCAGACAGAGCTGTGTCATCAAAGCCAGGTCTGATCTCTCAGATTAACAACAGATGTAATCAGACTGGCTTTGGATGTAATGGAAGTGGACTGCGGAGTGTGTTGGGAAAGGGCCTGCGCTGTTTGAGCTGCCTCTTTGCATTACAATACACCATTAGACGTTATTTGACTTTAGATGCTGTGTAGTTTTGTCTACTGTGTCAAGCCAGGACACTTTTGCATGGTAATATACTAACTCAACCATGAAGTCTGTTTTTTTTTTCTTTCTCTCATTGCCCTGAGGCCTGGACTAACAGCAGGAGATCATATTCTGACTCACTCAAGACCACACACTTTTTTTTTCGGTTATGTCAAATAACTGGCAAATTATAGGGTGGTTATGCTTGACAGTCCAGTTCCAGTTCCACTTCGCATCATGTCAGAGTTATCAAATTGAGTTATTCATGGAACAGCATAAGCTAAAATTCTTTAAATATGCACTTACTGGTCACTTTATTAGGTACACCTTACTAGTACCGGGTTAATTAATCCTTCGTGGCATAGATTCAACAAGGTACTGAAAATATTCCTCAGAGATTTTGATCCATATTGACATGATAGCATCACGCAGTTCCTGCAGATTTGTCGGCTGCACATCCATGATGCTGAATCTCCTGTTACACCACATCCCAAAGGTGCTCTATTGGATTGAGATCCGTTATTGTGGAGGTTATTTGAGTACAGTGAATTTATTGTCATGTACAAGAAACCAGTCTGAGATGATTTACACTTTATGACATGGCCCGTTATTCTGCTGGAAGTAGCCATCAGAAGATGGGTACACTGTGGTCATAAAGCGATGGACATGGTCAGCAACAATACTCAGGTAGGTTGTGGCATTTACACAATGCTCAATAGGTACTTATGGGTCCAAAGTGTGTCAAGAAAATATCCCCTACACCATTAGACCACCACTACCAGCCTGAACCGTTCATACAAGACAGGATGGATCTATGCTTTCTTGTTGTTGACGCCAAATTCTGAACCTACCATCCGAAGGTCGCAGCAGAAATTAAGACTCATCAGACCAGGCAACGTTTTCCCAATCTTCTATTGTCCAATTTTGGTGAGCCTGTGCAAGTTGTAGTCTCAGTTTCCTGTTCTCATCTGCTGCTGTAGCCCATCCACCGCAAGGTTGGACGTGTTGTGCGTTCAGAGATGCTCTTCTGCATACCTCGGTTGTAACGAGTGGTTATTTGAGTTACTGTTGCCTTTCTATCAGCTTAAACCAGTCTGGTCATTCTTCTCTGACCTCTGGCATCAACAAGGCATTTGCGCCCACAGAACTGCCACTCACTGGATATTTTCTCTTTTTCCGACCATTCTCTGTAAACCCTAAAGATGGTTGTGTGTGAAAATCCCAGTAGATCAGCAGTTTCTGAAATACTCAGACCAGCCTGTTTGGCACCAACAACCATGCCCAAACACATCCAAAGTCACTTAAATCACCTTTCTTCCCCATTCTGATGCTCGGTTTGAACTGCAGCAGATCGTCTTGACCATGTCTACATGCCTAAATGCATTGAGTTGCTGCCATGTGATTGGCTGATTAGAAATTTACATTAACGAGCAGTTGGACAGGTGTACCTAATAAAGTGGCTGGTGAGTGTATATATGTAAGCTAATTTGTAGTTGCTCATTCTAATGCAAAGATGATATTATTGATGATAATTAGATAGTAATTCGTGTTTGGGTGTTGTTAGTCATGTAACTTGGTGTTTCTTTTCTACAGTGAAAAAAAAATGTCAGTCAATCTTCACATTTTGTGATTCTTGTTTTTTTTTTTTTCCATTTATTTATGTTTTTTAATTACATTATGGGATCTTGATATTTCCTTCAACAACTTTTAATGTTAAAAAAGTGACTTTAATTTACATTTTATTAGTTTGAAGTGATGTATTCAATAGTATCTGGATGCAGCCTTTATGCCCTCTCGATGTATTGCATGGTTTGGTGTTGGTGATGGTTAAAGAATGGTGAGAAACTACCAGTAGTTTTTCTGTTATTTTACAGTTTTAAATGTATCTATATTATTTTGTCTGCAATATAATGTTTCAAACTACTAAAATGTAATTAAAAAGTCAATTGTTAAGCTGCACAATTGAATTTTCAACATCAAAAGTTGACAAATAAAGACACCAAGGTCCAGTAATGCACTTCATAAACGTAAAAAAAAACATGATACACAAAATACCAAACCTGTTAATTAATGGATATTTTTACAGTATATGTGATCAGACAAATAGGTTTTTATACTTGGGGTATCATTCAAGTATCAATTTGTGATCAGATTATTGTGTTAAGAATATTATTATTTTAAATTTCAGAAATGTTAAAATAAAAACTCTGGAAATATTTAAATCAATAATGAAAATGATTAAAATTGCTACATTTAAAAAGAGAATAATACATTTTAAATAATAAAACCTATATACTGTGGACATTATTGATGAAACAAATCAATCAAAAACACTTATTTTACTAATAACAAAAATTAAGGGTTATTCAAACTTATTAAAATAATATAAGCATTATTGATAATAATCAGGGTCTCTGCGGGGTCTTAAAATGTCTTAAATCTCAAAAGCTAATTTTTAGGCCTTAAAGTCTTAAATCTACAGAAATATAGTGTTGTAGATCTTAAATCTTTTTTTATTTATGAAACTTAAGTTTCCTTTGTTTAAGTATAGCTGCCCAATCTTGCCATTAACACCCATACCATCACCAACAATCCATATCAATAAAACTTTTTTATTTAAAAATAGCATTTAATTTATTTCCTTACAGTAACATTTGATTAAAAATTCTCCATTTATTTACTGCTGAGGATACTGACCTGACCTGGATTTTTTTTATTATTAAAATATTATTATTTTATTATTAAATGTATTAAATTATAAACCTTTTTTGATAGGGCAAGTGGAAATCTTTTCCAACTAGAATATTTGACAAAAATCCTTAGCATTTTGCCCTGTATGAATCTAAAATTGCATTTATAATGGTCTTAAAATTTATATCATATCTATAATAAAACTCTTTATAATAAATCAATAAATAGTTAATTAGCACAAATGTTATTATTATTACTATTATAACAAATTGTGCAATAGTTATTTGAGTATTAATTTATTCCCTTCTGTGATTTTTATTTATTTATTTTTTTAAATTGGGTTATATTTTAACTAACTATATTTTTATATATTTATAAAATTATAAAAGCTTATTTATTATGTTATTATAGGTTATAGGTTTTATAGTGTTTGATGTTTTTATGTTCTTGGGTCTGATGCAATGTAATTTCGTTCTGCATTACAATTTGTTGCGATGCTTTGAATGACAAAAAAAAAATGAAACTGAAACTAAAAATGTCCTAAAAAATCTTAAATTGAACTTGGATAAACCTGCAGAAACCCTGATAATACTAAAACAATACATTAATGACTTCTAATAATGTTATTTTAATTTTGATTACTTTCATATTAGTTTAAATTCTAATAAACATCCTAAATTAATAATTACAAGTACAATCATTTGTATAAAAGATAAATTAATACTTTTTGTTGTAAACTTTTTGATCAAATAAGTGCAGCCTTGGTTAGCATTATTTTAATTATGCAAAAGTAATATTAAATGCCACTGAACCCGTCCTCTTCAGAAGTCACAGTGCATTATATAGTAATGTATGCTCATGCAATTTAAATGACAGGCATGGGTTACTGTATGTGGAGGTAATGGTGACTAATGGTCACATGCAGTGCAAAGTCTGTGCGGCACATGCTTGTGACTCCGGCGAACGTTTATGTTTGTGTATGTATGTGTGCGCCAGGTGCTTAGCTCAGCGTGACTGAGCCAGATTTTGGTGTTAAAGCACAGTTGAGCAGGCAAATCTTTGACACACCTCCTGCTCTCCCTGCTCAGTAAATAATCATCTTCTCCTGTGAGCCTGCTGGAGTGTTCACCAATGCACGTTTTCTCTGCCAGCATCTTAAAGACGAAGTAGGGTGTTTTTTAAATGTTAAAAAGCTAGTGTAAAACAACCAGTCAACTGTGACAGACAAGAAGAGTATTAAAAGGCTAGGTTTTTGCCATCTATTGTGTTTTTCATAAGACAGGCTGAAGTGAAATCAGTGGTTTGCAAAAGTATAGGCACATTGTGCTTCCAATTAGCTTGAGCTGGACAAAGTTACATTTTATTTTCATTATATACATTGAAAAAAATGATTTAAAGATGATTTCCTGCCTTTACAATTTTTTTTTTGTACATTTAAGTGGTTGTAAACAATGTATTTGGGCTGATTTTAAACAAACAATTTAAGTTGAACATTACTTACTTACTTACTTACTTAGTCCCAGGGCTGTTTATATTAAAGTTGATATTTTATCCGCACCATGTTGGTGTTTCGTAACATCTAATTGTTACGAGATGGATTGTTAGCCCAACTCTCAACCCCCAACCTGAAGGACCAAGTTGAACATTACTAAATATAATTTGTTTGTTTAAATTCAACCCATATAAATTGTTTGCAACATTTTTTTTGCAGTATATCCTACTTAAGATTTTTTATATTAGAAAAAAATATTATATACAGGGCTCAACAATAAGGACTGCCAGATGGCTCGGGACCAGGGTGAAAGGTGCTTGAGACAGTAGACAGGATTGTTACTGGCCCAATTGAAGTTTCATTTGCCTGTGACTACAGTATTTGTCAATTACATGCAAATACAGTCTTAGAATAATAAAAAAAAAACAGTTTGTGCTCTTAACCCTCTCTGTGATGTAAACATCATACTGCTTCACAGTTTCTCTTATCTGATTGGAGGTTGTGAGCACGTAATTTTTTTCTCATAACCTGGTAACAACCAGTACAGTGAAGAGACGGCCACATGGCGCAACATGAAGTTATAAGGTTAAAAGAAAATGTCTGTTTCGAACGTCTTAAAGCAGACATTTGCGTGGGTACAACACAACGAAAAAAATGAAGCGATGTTTTGCACAATTTGCCATCAGTTTGGCAAGTTAGCCACCTTTTGTTAAATCATTTAGAACTGCAATCAAATACCTGCATTTTCCCATACTGCTCTTTTTGTTTGCATAACACTTAGAATTTTGCTCACTTTACATTTGTTAACATTTTTTAAATATTTAAAGTCAAGATTCTTGAAACAATATTTCAAATATGTGGCTAAGAAATAGCTATTAATTTTTTTTTTTTTTGGGGGGGGCTGCTGGCCCGGTCGTGGGTGCGTTTCCGAAAGCTATCATTAGCCAACTAAGGTCGCAAGTTCTGTCGGTACAAACATAGTTCGGAGATTTAGTGTTTCCCAAATCCGCCGTTCCAAACTTGTACGCTTGTAACCACACCTCTAGAGCTGTAGTTAAGCAAAGTTCCTGGTTGTGTTCTATTCCCAGTTATCCCCCTATGCCCTATTCCTTTAGAATGTTCCAGCATTTAAACTCTGAATGATTTAAAAAAAACTTTAAGGCTCTCTTAGGTGTAATTTGCTTTCAAAGTATTTTTACAGTTTAGTTTTAGCGATCTTCATACTGACAATTGTGTTCCCTTCGTAGTGCACTTTGAAAACATTTATGACATTTTGAACCTATTATTTAAAAGCCGATTTTACAATACTACTCCAAAACTTGTAAAAACAAATATATATATAGCATACGTTAATGGTTTTAATTTATAGTAGGTTATTTATTAAGAAATGTGTCTGCAGCCACATGTAGAAATGTGTCTAGTGATTTGAACATTTCTGCAGTGATTTGAATTTGTCAATTGTAAAAGTAGACTTTTCAAAAAATAAAAAAATAAATAAACTATAGCCTACTTAATAATAATAATAATAATAATAATAATAATACAATAATGACGATGATAATTATAAAATAATAATAATAATAACAATAATGACGATGATAATTATAAAATAATAATAATATGAATTATTATTATTATTATTATTATTATTATTATTATTAGTAGTAGTAGTAGTAGTAGTAGTAGTAGTAGTAGTAGTATTACCTTTCTTAATAAATAGCCTACTGTATATTACAACCATAAACAATTTAAATGATTTATAAATGAGATTAAAGTGTTAGCTTTTGTAAGTGGTTTTATGTTTTAGAATAGAATATGGAATATTCTCAATAATATTTGTAAAGGAAACATAGACCCTATATGTGCCGTTTACATATATTTTAATTAATATAGAAAAGGAGTGCATGTTTTTACCAAAACTAATATTGGATTTTTTTAAGTGTGTGTGTGTGTAAAACAATATCATTTTATACAAAAAATTATGGTCATTTTCTCTAAAGAAGTTGTTACTCTGCCCTGTTTAGAGCGTCATTATGGAGGTTTTATGTTATAACTAGCGTGGTTCAAACAATGGATCTGCGACAGAGAAACTACGGTTTTGGGTAAACTCATTCATTTCCCAAACGATGCATCATACTATGATAGTTCAGCCACTAGTTATGTCGTAGTTATGTTGGGGAAATGCACCCCAGGCCAGTAGAAAAAATCCTTATCATTAAACCCTGATATACAAATCTTATATTTAAAAAGTCTTATGTTCACCAGTGCTGCATTTATTTGATCAAATCTACAGCGATATTCTGAATTAAGAATGAATGAATGAATGAACACATAAGTGTTATTAATAGTCTAAGCATTGACATCTAAAAATTGAGATTTTTACATTCTGATAGAAGTGCAAACCTATTTTTTTTCTTTGAATAACATTCAAATAACAGTATGAGATGGAGTATGCAGGGAAGTAAATAGGGACATTTCTGCCTAAGTTTTCTTTATGAAGTTGGTCTGTGCCTTGTTAAATGAAAAATATGCTGTACACACAAAATGTTAGTGGATCCAACGGAGAGCCATTGTTCTTTCAATTTTTGTTTTGAGTGCGAGTCTTGAGGCTCAGATAATAATAAATCACAAAATTTTTACATAAACATAAATACATTCATATATGTCTTTGCATGTGTGTGTGTTTAGTGTTTGTGTGTGGTTGTCTCAGCACCATTTCCCTTCAGTAACAGCTTTGCAACACCATCTGGACACTTACAAGGTGGACAAACAACAAGACCTATTATTAGCATATAAGTACTGAGCTAACATACTGGATAAATGAAATAGCAAACAATAATTCACTTTAAAGACATTAATAAAGTCTGTATAGTAATACAGCAATTCCTTGAGTAGCATATAGCCTACTAACTAGATGAGTAAAGCTTGATAACTTTATAGCTTTTTTTAAAGTTTAAATGTTTAACTCGAGGACAGTAAATTAGCATGTTTTTAGCTTGTTTCTAGCAATAGCGTAAGGGTAAATATGTTTCTAGCACTTTTAGCACACGACTAATGCATTTTCCATGTTGTTAGCATGCAAAACAGCATGTTTTGAGCATGGTTAGCTATTATTAGCATGAATTACTAATGCTTTTGTTCTAATTTGACGTTTTAGTATGTCTTATACGTATGTCACATTTTATCTTTGTTAGCATAAATTTAGATGTGATAACTTGTCCAACATATTATGTTGTTAGCATGAGTTAGCATGTTTCTAGCATGGTTGGCTATTGCGAGCCTGGGTTTGTATTTTTCTATGAGGATTTAAAATATTGTAAGCATTGTTAGCATTTTAGCATGTTTGCTTGCATTAATTATAACATTGTATAGCAGTAATTATAATGTTACTAGAAATGTCTAGCATTATTTGTGCATTGCTAGGATGAATTAGCATGTTTCTAGCATGGTTTCTAGTTGTTGTAATGCTATGAATATGTTTTAAATTGAAATGATGCAGTCTTTTACCCATATATAGCCTATGTAATTTGCATAGCCTCACAGAAACCACAAAACTGACTAAAACCCAAACTCCAGTAAACACTATTTAGTCGAATTGCATGTTTTATAGCAGTTTAGTTAGTTTTGTGAAGTACACCAGAAGCCTCTTTACAAAAGAATGATGTCAATTTCCCTTTTACTCTTTTCAAACCAACAACAAGCACAAATCTGCTTTGTTTGTCATCTGGACTCATATAAAATCGCCATCTGCCACATATTAGAATGTTTAATTGAGGATACATTCAAAATGAATGTAAATCAAAGTGTATTATACTATAAATGGAGTCCCTCATGGCTCAGAGCTACACAATATTCCACAGACAATCACGAATGGCTTCATTTCCACACGTGGAGACGAAGAATAAAATTCCAATTAGATTGAGGAATGGGCTCCGTGTTCTCATGTACTTCACTGTGAAATGTGTATGCGATGCACTGTTTTCTGGAACAAAAGCCTAGTGAATTAAAATCCGCTGCCAATTTATAAACATGACAGAGTGGAGGGGGATGATGGTATATTCTGTGCTTCATCTCTCATATGAATGCTTATTTTCCATCATTGTTTCACTACTGCATCATAAACTCGCATGATCCTGCCATAAAATTGCTTAGATTTTTTTTTTTTTTTAAATAAATAAATATAGATTTGACCATTTTCTCTGTAGCAAACAGCTAGTTATTGTTGACAGTTATTAGACAAAGTTTAGTATTGTACAAGAAATGGTTTATGAGCATTTAGTGGTGTTTGTCTGAGAGTAATGATTGCTGTATGCTACCATTCAAAACAAATTTTATGGATATGAAAGACATTTATTTGGTGGCGGCCTTTATTTGATTGGAAATAACACTGGGGAATAGTATAGTATGATTTATAATAACTATATTCCTTTTTAGAATGTAATTTATTCCTATTTTGTAAAAGCTGAATTTTAAGCATCTCCAGTTGATCCTTTAGGATTTATTCTAAAAGAGTAGAGCAATTAAATTCTGAAAACTATAAACTATTTTTAACTGAGAAACTTTAAAGACAGTCTTTTTGAGAGCTCAGAGGTTTTAATGGATGTTTTCATATACTTTAAGCCCATCTGCTTGCAACAATTCAATTTGTGTTTCTCGTTTTCACTTTGAGATTGTTCTGAGGGTAAATGCAGATTTTGAAATCATAGCAAGAGATTGTTTAATAGCTGTAATGCCATTTAAATATAAGATACAGTTGAAGTCCGAATTATTAACCCCACTGTTTATTTTTCCCCCAATTTCTGTTTAATGGAGAGAAGATTTTTTCAACACATTTCTAAACATGATAATTTTAATAACTCATTTCTACTAACTGAATTCTTTTATCTTTGCCATGATGACAGTACATCTATTTTACTAAATGTTTTTCAAGACACTTCTATACAGCTTAAAGTGGCATTTAAAGGCTTAACTAGGTTAATTAGGTTCACTAGGCAGGTTAGGGTAATTAGGCAAGTTATTGTATAATGATGGTTTGTTCTGTAGACTATTGAAAAAATATATAGCTTAAAGGGGCTAATAATTTTGACCTTAAAATGATTTTAAACATTTTTTAACTACTTTTATTCTTGCTGAAATAAAACAAATAAGACTTTCTCCAGAAGAAAAAATATTATCAGACATACTGTGAAAATGTCCTTGCTCTGTTAAACACCATTTGGCAAATATTTAAAAAAGAAGAAAAACTTTAAGGGGGGCTAATAATTATGACTTCAACTGTATATGCATAGCTAGCAGAAAACACTGGCATCTAACAACATAGCGAAACATAAAAAAAGAGAATCATATTAATAAACCAAACATCATAATATCATCATCTTGATGAATCTAAAATAAATTTGACATATTTTGTCAACTCTACTAACCACTTAATGAATATGAATGAGTAAATTATGTTATACACTACCTGGTAAAAGTCTTGTCGTCGATCTCAGATGTAAGTGCAACAAATAATAACTTGACTTCTTGTTGATCATTTGGAAAAGTGGCAGATGAATCAAATGTGTCATCTGTTGAACTACATCCCAATCATCACAAATACTGCAGAAGACCTGTTGGAACCTGCATGGACCCACAGTTCTCACAGAAATCAGTCAAGTTTGGTGAAGCAAAAATCATGATTTGGGGTTACACTCAGTATCAGGGAGTGCGAGAGATGTTCAGAGTGGATGGCAACCTCAACAGCCTGAGGTATCAAGACATTTGTGCTGCCCATTACATTACAATCCGCAGGAGAGGGCAAATTCTTCAGCAGGATAGTGCTCCTTCTCATACTTCAGCCTCCACATCAAAGTTCCTGAAAGCAAAGAAGGTCAAGATGCTCCAGGATTGGCCAGCCCAGTCACCAGACATGAACATTGTGGAGCATGTCTGGGGTAAGATGAAGGAGGAGGCATTGAAGATGAATCAAAAGAATCTTGATGAACTCCGGGAGTCCTGCAAGAATGCTTTCTTTGTCATTCCAGATGACTTTATTAATAAGTTATTTGAGTCATTGCCGAGATGTATGGATGCAGTCCTCCAAGCTCATGGGAGTCATACACAATATTAATTATTTTTCCACCACACCATGACTTTATATTCTGTACTGTACAGTGTTTCTGTTAAGTGACCAGAATTTTGTCTAAGCAAAGTCAGACCTTACTGTCCTAACTAAATAATTAATAATCAAGACATGGTCATGTTTTATTTTGGTAAAATAAGTGTAATCTAGAGACCTTTGCCTGTCATATGAGCCACTTCTGATACCAAATGATCAACTAGAAGTTAAGATATTATTTGTTGTTCCTAAAACTTAGATAGGCAACAAGACTTTTGTCAGGTAGTGTATGTATATGTGATTAAAATATATATGTATATATATTGTGCTTTGTGGCATTGTAGATCATCACCTCAGTATAGCTGTTCAGTACACAGTCTTGTCTTTTTGTTTGACTCTCATATACAGTACTTATTTGCTTAAAATCAGAGTTTGTAATGATGTCATTGTCCTTGCTGGTTGATTAGGTTCATAACTATATAAAACTGCTTACAAAACCCTATAGGGAAAATTATTGATACTTTTAAATTGTGTACAGTATGTTTCAGAGACTAGACTACACCTCATTTCTTGTTTGTATGTGTATTTTTGTGATTGTGCAACTTCCTTCTAGGTCTCTCCGGGTTCTGTATTGCTAATGGGAGTTGTGGAAGACTTCATTCATCTAATTGGAGAGGCTCAGAAGCCGTTCCAGAGCTTTCTGGTCGTCACCAACAACCTCAGTGAGTTCCCATGGCATCTGTACAGAAGTTGCTGCAAAATAAAGGTCATGTTGTCCTGCGGTGCTCATCCCTCAAAAGTGCTTCCGTGACACATTTAATATGTGAACTTTCAAGACCGCTAATCTGTCTTTCTCTGGTCCTGTCAGTAATCACCATCCAGCGAGAGCCGGTTTCAGCTGTTTCCAGTGACATCAACTTCCCCATGAAGGGGAGGAGAGGGATGAAGGACTGGGCACGATCTGCAGATGACAAACTCTTCATCCCTAAAGAAGTCTTCACGCTGGCCTCTGATGGTAAGTGATAAGGGATATGGTGGGTTGGTGCAGGTTTTTGTGAGATATATTTGGTGGCTGTGGTCTCTGTGAGTAATCCAAGCTTGATTCTGGCTCGAAATATTTCCT
>LR812537.1:47013457-47028457 GCA_903798195.1 Danio kyathit | reverse complement strand
TCTAGACACTGTTGTTGCACAAATCAAAAGTTTAATTGTTTTTGGCATTACTCTTAACACAACAGAACGGTCACATCAATCAATAATGAAAATGGGGAAGTTTTCATTGACGGCAAAGCTGGATGAGACTTTTAAAAGTCAGTCACAATTAGTAAATCAACCAGATTGCCTCAGTCACACACACAAATACATTTCACAGCAATGGAAGAGCAAAAAGGGAGAGGATAGTTTTTCCCGTTTCCATTTTATACAGTACGTCAGTAGGCCTGTGTTGTTACCAAAGCAACCCATGCAGATAGGTTGGCTGTGTGGACATGGACATCTGATGTGATCATTTGCAATTAACAACGTGGACAGTCTGCCTGAAAACCTCTAATTTGAGGGGGAAAAATCCAATTAGGTTGCTGTCTGAACATAGCCGGACTGTCCGTCAAATAGACTAATTGGTTCATAATGTTGTTTATGGTTAAATGTGATGTGTATGTTTATATCTTCTCTATTAATATAAACTTGTAATGTCCAGATAGTAATTGCCAGTGTGTTAAAATTACATTGGTGAGAACAAAAAGTAAATACATAAACACCAGTAAGTCAGTTATTATGGCTGAAACCGTCAAACTGACATCAACAGAGAAGGAACAGCACTTCAAACACAGAAGCAAATGGTCAGACCTTGATTAAAGTATCAGTTGTTTACCTTAATACGTATCAATTGTCCACTTTAAAAAAGGGCGCAAGCAAAATAAATGTTGTTCATTTTGATTTATTTTGACCTTTATGTCAGTAATATTAGGTATCATAATGCTTGTTTTGTTGAAAAGATTGGTCTTCGTAAAGTCTCTAGTCAGCTGTTATGTTTTTCAGTAAAGTCTAGATGGGATACAGCTGTGTATGTTCACATAAATATAGATCTTAATTTTTGTGACACTGTACAACAATCATTGATATTTTTACATTACTATGAGGAGTAGCTTTAAGACATTAACAAAATGCGATTTATTGTGTAATTAATAAATACTATAAACAATTCTCATTATAATTACTGTCTTTACATTACTGTGAGGTGTAGGTTTAAGGTTGGGGTAGGGGTAGACATTAATAAAATGCAATTTAATGAACAATTAATAAATAATATAAACAATTCTCATTATAATTACTGTCTTTACATTACTGTGAGGTGTAGGTTTATGGTTGGGGTAGGGGTAGACATTAATAAAATGCAATTTAATGAACAATTAATAAATAATATAAACAATTCTCATTATAATTACTGTCTTTACTGTGAGGTGTAGTTTTATGGTTGGGGTAGGGGTAGACATTAATAAAATGCAATTTAATAAACAATTAATAAATAATATAAACAATTCTCATTATAATTACTGTTTTTACATTACTGTGAGGGTTGGATTTGGGGTCAGGGTTGGGGTAGACCCTAATAAAATACAATTAATGACTAAATTAATAAATAATTCTGATGAACTTTTAGCTGCAGCTGTATCCCTTGTAGCAACGACCATGTTTTTCAGTCAATATGTAGTTTTGGAGGTACTGTAACACTGTTTGATTTCTCCGTCATTGTTATTTGTGATTGTGTAGTTTCAGCAGTGGGTCTGAATGTTCAGCTTGTTAATGTGTAAATATTATATGAGTCTCTTCCCTGTCACATTTGACATTCTCTAACGCTTCTGCCATTCCTGTTGGAACATGTGCACACAGCAGTTTTGCATTTAAATGTGGGAATGAGTCACCTAAATCAGTGAGGCTCAACAGATCTTACACTGGACATCTAGCAGCATCCAAATAAAGCTCTAAAAGGATTTCTATGCTCTTGCCAGCCAGCAATTCCCTACACAAAATGTATTGTGGTTAGCTCAAACTATTTTATTATTGATTGTGCCCATATTCAGTGTAGTGTAAATCATGTTTTCTTTTTACCTTGTTTTGACCATGTTCTTTTTTTTTAAGGATGAGTGCATTGCAAACAATCTGTCCATTTATATAAATCTTATACAATATGACAGGTGAATCTGTGCCAAAGTAATGAAGAGATTTAATTTGAGGACCTTTGCTGTCAACAGCAAAATATATGGGAGATGGGAGCTGCTCTTTGCATGTTTATATGGCTATTTATTTTTCATCCATGCATCTAGCCACCCATTCATCCACCCTTCTGTCCACCCATACATCCATCTACCCATTTTTTCCCATCCATCCATCCATCCCTCCATCCCTCCATCCATCCATCCATCCATCCATCCATCCATCCATCCATCCATCCACCGATCCATCCATCCATCCATCCATCCATCCATCCATCCATCCATCTATCATTCTGGCTATTAGGGATGCAACAATACAGTTAGCTTACGGTTCAATACATACCACGGTTTTTTAACACGGTTTTCGGTTCGGTTCGGTTCTGAGGCTTAACAAATAATTGTTTTTTTTTATTATTGTTATTCGACTCGCGAGGAGGAGTTTCCTCATCTCAGCTTGTAGACTTACAGGCACACACAAACAGTCTATTCGGAGAGAAATAAAACGCACATAAATTATTTCAACGTAAAACCGGAAAAACCGCAATTCACAAGCGCATAATGAACCGTGGATGTCGTACCGAACGGTTCAATATTGTATTGGGAATTAGGGCATCTCTTCCTGCTATCCATCTATGTTTCTTTCTATTGTTTTCCATTCATCCAACCATTTCTTACATACAATTCCTCTCTGCCTTTTTCCATCCATCCATCCATTCATCCATCCACTCGTTTTTTTAATTGTTTCTCGTATCAGAATAGAACTAATTGCCATGCAACATGTTTTCAAATGTTTGCCAAAATATTACGCAAAGACAACATTGAACTTTTTTGTTCTTAGAAGAGACTCTGCATTCAGTCGCAAACTAGTTTGTTCGTGCCAAAAAAAAATTAGGCTCAGTTAGTTCTGTGTTATATACATTATATATATATATATATATATATATATATATATATATATATATATATATATATATATATATATATATATATATATATATATATATACAGCTGAAGTCAGAATGATTAGTCCCCCTTTGATTTTTTTTTTTCTTTTTTAAAATATTAGTATCAGTGCAATGAATTTTTTACAGTATGTCTGATAATATTTTTTTCTTCTGGAGAAAGTCTTATTTGTTTTATTTTGGCTAGAATAAAAGCAGTTTTTAATTTTTTAAAAGCCATTTTAAGGTCAAAATTATTAGCCCTTTTAAGCGATATTTTTTTCAATTGTCTACAGAACAAACCATCGTTATACAATAACTTGTCTAATTACCGTAACCTGCCTAGTTACCCTAATAAACCTAGTTAAGCCTTTAAATGTCACTTTAAGCTGTATAGAAGAGTCTTGAAAAATATCTAGTAAAATATTATTTACTGTCATCATGGCAAAGATATATATATATATAGCCACTGAACTAACAAAACGTAAAATACTTATGGTATTTTAATAACTAATAAATATTTTTATACTTAATAATAAAAAAAAAATTATGATAGTAAAAACAATGGAACATTTATCGTTTATCGAAATTTATCATTCGTTCGTTGGTTTGTTCATTGGTTGTTGGTTTGTTTGATGGTTCGTTGGTTGGTTGGTTCATTTGTTTGTTGTCATCATTCATTCATTCCTATTTTATTTTATTTTATTTTATTTTATTTTATTTTATTTTATTTTATTTTATTTTATTTTATTTTATTTTATTTTATTTTATTTTATTTTATTTTATTTTATTAATGTTTTATGATATATATATATATATATATATATATATATATATATATATATATATATATATATATATATATATATATATATATAAATTAATGCATTTACTTTCATTTATTCATATTTGAATCATTTTTTATTTTATATTTAATTTATTTATTTATTGTAATTAATTATTTTAATTATTATTATTTCATTATACTTGTGTACTTATGTAGGAAATACTTATGTTTCCTCGTAAGATCAGGCTGGTTTATCCACATGTGCATGAAACCACCACATGCAATCAGTCACTGGTTTGGGAACAGACAAAAATATCAGAACTGAGAGAATAGAAAGAATAAATGGTCTAGTGAAAATCATAGTGATCTACCAGCGTGACAGGCACACACTCTTCAGATTCCTAAGATAAAAAAGGAGAATGAAAACAAAAGATATGGGCAGACAAGAGCCGGTTTGAAGACCTTGAACGAAATGAGAAGGAAACAAACAGACATGAAAGAAATGACCATTATTGCGGGTCGTCTCGTCGAGTGTCTCAACAACTCCAGGGCGAAACCATTACAGAACCGCCCAGCAGGAAATAACAAACACTTCCGTCTCCACACACTCCTCCTTCTGCCCACTGCCAGTCCAGATAAGATGCTTCCCTGGGCAGAGCTTTGTCCTGGAACAGCTTTCTGCTAAAAAAAAAAAAAGGTTCATCAGGGCCTTTTCTCAAAATAGCTTTGTTGAAGTGATGGCTCGGAGAATAGAGGCGAGATAGAAGTCAGACTGCATTCATGGCTTGTTGTGTGATTGTCAGTCATTAGCTCATAGTTTAAGATGCCGTCAGGAGCTGATTGGCATGTGATTTTGTGGGGTCTGATGAAAACTGCAGGATTGTCAGAGGAGTCATTTGTCATGCGGCGTCCCCGCTCTCAGTGGAAGGATGAAACACACCTCCTTTAATTCATCTTTTGATTGCAAACTGAAGAAAACAGTCTGTTTGTTGGGGGTTTTGAATTTTTCATTTAACGTGTAAGTGCATGGTGTATTTTGATAGGACTGCTTTTACTTTACAAATTCATGTTATTATTTTAAAGAGTTATTTTCGGATGACCTAATCATAATTAATGCAATTAGGTTAATAGAAATGTTGGATTGAGTGCTTAAATAAAATGAAAAAGGCTGCGTTTTGGTGTGACGTTTGTTGATTTTTTAAGGGAAAAAAACAACAATTTGGGAATGCTTTTATTTGTTTGTTTTTAATTAGTAATCAAATATGTACACTTTTGTGTATTCAAGGTGTGGTAAAATTCAAAATTTAATTTTATTTATATTAAAAAATGAAGTAAAAAAATGGAAAATGTATCGTTGGTTTCTTTGTTGGTTGGTTTGTTGGTTGGTTAATTCATTGGCTTGTTTGTTGACTTGTTTGTTGGTTTGTTCGTAGGTTTGTTTAGTCGGTTCGTTCGTTTATTAGTTGGTTGGTTGGTTGGTTTGTTCGTCGATTTATTGATTGGTTGGTCGATTTTTTTGATTTGTTCGTTGGTTCATTTGTTGGTTGGTTGATTATTTGGTTGGTTCATTCGTTGGTTGGTTAATTCGTTTGTTGTCATTTATTCATCCAATCATATTTTATTTTATTTTATTTTATTTTGTTTTTTATTAATTTGTTTATTTTTGAATTATTTATTTATTTATTTATTTATTTATTTATTTATTTATTTATTTATTTATTTATTTATTTATTTATTTATTTATTTATTTATTTATTTATAATAATACATTTATTTTAATTAATTATCAATTTATTTATCAATAATTATTAATTGATCATTGTTTTTATTTTTATTTATTTCATTCATTCATTCATTCATTCATTCATATTTTTATTTATTTATTTATTTTAGATTTTTATTTGTTAATTAATTTATTTAAAATAATTATAGTACAGTTGTAAATAATATAAAAAAAACATTTTATTTATTTAATAATGTTTTATGTTATTATATTAATGTTAATGTTTATGTTTAATGTATTATTTTTTATCATAATGGAATGCTGTAATAAATTAATGTTTTCCCAATAAATGTAATATTCGGTTTAAAAAAAAAACTGGTCAAGACATGTGATAAATGTTCTAAGATTTAATACCATAAAGAACTGTAGAGAGGTACAAATGTACAAATTATGCTCAGTTACAGGCAGATTATTTTGCATCAGAGAGTATGCATATTGTGTTCAGTGGTTTTAACCAGCTCTATTGAAGTTAAATTATTAAACCTTAAATTTCATAATGTCAGTGGAAATTGCAACAGTGATTCGGTCACGCTTGGCTGAGCCTCTCTTCATAAAAATTGCAGCAAATTCGAAGCCTCAGAAGAGCCTTAGAACAGGTCTAAATGTTCATTTTCCATCTCTGCATGAACTTTGAATTGCCGTGAAGACTCCCCGTGTCACATGAGGACAATAGAGCTTTGAAATGACTTAAAGGAGACATATTATGCCTCTTTTTATAGGATGTAAAATGAATCTCTTGTGTTTCCAGAATGTGTCTATGAAGTTTCAGCTTGAAATACCCCACATAGTATGTATCATTGCTTGTCAAATTTCCTCATAGTATGGGTGTTAGAAAAAAACACATAATTTTTTGTGTGTATATTTAAATTCAAATGAGCTGTTGCTTTCCAGGGGATGCAGCCTTTACAACTATTCTAACTAGAAAAAAAAAAAAAAAAACTAGAAATTACTAGTATCAGATTAGAGCTTTATATGTTTAAACTACATTTGGACAGACGGAGAGGAAAGAGCTTACAACTTTTTTCTAGTTTTTGTAGTTGTTGTTTGTGTTGTGTAGTTGATTAAGCTTCTCATTACATCTTGCTATAACTCTGTTCTGATATGCTGGCATTTGTAAATAAACATTACTTTATAGAAAATACAAAAAGCCTGTCACCAGACTATACAATTATCAATATATGGGCTTTAAGAATATGACTCATGTTGGTAAACTAGTTCAGAATTTTAACATTATTATAATGTGCATGGGTAAAATACAAATCAACTACAATTAAATAAAAAAATTAATATTCAACCACAATGCCCTCAGTGGCTTAGGATGTCTGGGATTTTTGAAAACTGCAATGTTTTTTGTTTATGCAACAATCCAACATAATTCAAAATGTAACTTTATATTAAATTTGAAACACAGTAAATTATTTTATTTTATTTTTTTATATTTGTTTTTATTTTATTATTACTTTTATGTTATTATTATTATTATTATTATTATTATTATTATTATTATTATTTATTGTATTTTATTGTATTATATTTTCATTTTTATAATTGTATTATTATAATTTAATTTTTAGATTTATTTTATTTTATTGTATTCATTTTTTAAATATTTGTTTTTATTTTATTATTACTTTCATTATTACTATTATTATTATTACTTATTATTATTATTACTTATTATTGCATTTTATTATATTTTTTATAATTTTTTTATTATTATTATAATTTATTTTTAGATTTTATTTTTATTATTATTTTATTTTGGCATCAGTTGCTTTTATTTTATTTTATTTGTTATTTATATATATATATATATATATATATATATATATATATATATATATATATATATATATATATATACTTTATTATTATTATATTTTTTTATTATTATTATTACCTATTATTGTATTTTTTATTTGTATTTTTATTTTTTATATATATAATAAAATATATTTTATTATTATTTTAATTTTTAATATTATTACTTATTATTGTATTGTATTATAATTATTATTATTTTATTTTTCTATTTTATTTTATATATTTTGGCATCAGTTGCCTTTATTTTATATTGTTATTATTCTTTCATTTTTATTTTGCTTTTATTATTACTTACATTTTTTTTTACTATTAATTATTATTTTATAACTATTAATTACTATTTTATTTTATTTTAATCCACTGAATTAATTTTTTTTGGTAAAAATCTAACCAAAATCTGACCATTTGATTTCACTTTTGAAGTAGCGGTCCTTTTCTGATGGCATATCTTTGTTGGCGTAAGCCACAATATTCTTATCCACGGCCCTCTACCGTTAGTTTGCTATGAAAGAATGATGCGCAAACCCAAATCCCTTTCCCTTTCTCAATATTCCATTTCAGTCGGAAGTACATCAACATACTGGACATTAAAGGGCTGGAATATTTAAGAAAATCCCCTTTCAATTTACACTAAAATCCGAGCAGCACTTTTTTTCCGCATGATTGAAGAGAAAGGCTTACCACACAAAAGTTACTGGCTTGTATACTGGACCATCATTATAGCACTAAAACATGTAAAAAGTCAGATTTTCATGACATATCCCTTTTAGAGCCCGTTACATCACTTTTTACTGTATCACTTTCACTCTCTGTCCAACGTATGTCCTCCATAAGTGAAATATGAAGGCATTTACTCAGGGACGAGTCTCTCTGGAGGCCCGCAGCATTGTGAGGAGAAGAATTATTGAATGAGAGTGAGGAGAGATGGAGAAGAAAAAGACTGATGATGAATAGTGTCTGAGAAAAGAACAGATGATGAGCTGCAAGTGGAGGCAGAGGACAGAACAAAACAGATGATGTGAAGAGGGCTATGGTGGAGAAGTGGACAGAATCGCTGGTCATCTCTCCAAGAAAACTCTGCTTTCTGTGTCGTTTAAATGTCAGGCTGTGTGATATTGTGTTTTGCGGTTTTGTGATTGTGTTAGCTGCAGATGCATATTTTGATTATGAGTTGGTTCTGATGTGTTGTCCTCAATGTTTTTGTGTCATTTTTATTTCATCCATTCTTTTTTTGTTGTTATTATATTTCAGATTAACAATTGCTATGTGCTCTAATCCAGGGGTTCTCAACCTTTTTCACTTCGGGGTCCACTTTTTTCTCCGATCAATTTTTTTAAGGCCCACCTGTCTTATATATAAAACTAAAACTATGTAATTCAAAGAGAACCACAGGTCAATAGGGAGATTGCAAAAGCCAGCTTCTGCTTAAACTGGACTGACTATCTACTATTAAAAAAAATCTACAGACAAATGTCAAATACAGTAAAACACCCTAAATCTGTTGAGTTTGCAGCTGGATATTATTGGGAGATCGCTGACAGGAACAGTGAACAGCTCTGTCAGAGCTCGCCTGAAGCTCTAATGCATTCTATGGCAGAAACACTATTGAGCCTCGCTAGATCCTCCTGTAAGGACGTGCGTCTGTTATAAAACACTTACATAGTTGTCACTTATTTGGACAACTGTGCAGATATAATAAATAGTTCAGACAAAAACACACAAAGAGAGACTTTCACTTCCACTTTACGCATAGTTTGTGAATGAACAGACTTACGTGTGCTAGTTGCAGACGCAATCATGAGGCTGTTTTTGCGCCAAGTGAATCCCAGAACAAGAGAAATTATAGTATAGTATAGTATAGTATAGTATAGTATAGTATAGTATAGTATAGTATAGTATAGTATAGTATAGTATAGTATAGTATAGAATTATAGTATAATATTGAGAGTTAATTTTAAGCCACGACCCACCGGTTGAGAATCCCTGCTCTAATCCTTGTATTGACCTGGTAAGGAGCAAAAAGTAGTAAACAGAAACCAGCTAAAATTTTAATAAAGCATAAATGGTATAGGTTTGATTATTTAAAGTCATTCTGAAAAAAAGGTTAGCTGACCCCTAATAATTGTCATTATTCAGTGTGTAAGCATTTATTTGACAAGCTTTTCTAAACCAACACAAGTTGTATTAAATATAAAATGCATGCCACATTATAAATTTTACTTGGAAAAATGTAAATTATTTATTTTATTTAGTTTAATTTGATTATTTTTGCTATTAAAAATAATAAATGTCTTTATTTTGAACTTTCTGAAACTATTTTATTTTATAAATAAATATTATTTTTTATTTTATTTTATTTTATTTTATTTTATTTTATTTTATTTTATTTTATTTTATTTTATTTTATTTTCATTCATTCATTCATTTTCTTGTCGGCTTTGTCCCTTGCGGGGTCGCCACAGCGGAATGAACCGCCAACTTATCCAGCACGATTTTACGCAGCGGATGCCCTTCCAGCCGCAACCCATCTCTGGGAACTTCCACACACACATTCACACTCATACACTATGGACAATTTTAGCTTACCCAATTCACCTGTACTGCATGTCTTTGGACTGTGGGGGAAACCGGAGCACCCGGAGGAAACCCACGCGAACCCAGGGAGAACATGCAAACTCCACACAGAAACGCCAACTGACCCAGCCCAGCCGAGGTTCGAACCTGCGACCCAGCGACGTTCTTGCTGTGAGGCAACAGCACTACCTACTGCGCCACTGGGTTGCCTTATTTTATTTTATTTTATTTTATTTTATTTATATGCCAATTTATTCTATTGTGTTATTATGTTTTACTTCTCTAAACCAACACAAATGTATGCCACATTTTATAATTTCACTCAGAAAGGGTTAGGGTTAGGGTTTAATTTCATTTTTTAAATAAAAATTTATTTTTTGTTTTTTATTTTACTATTTTATTTTATTTGATTATTTTTTGCTATTAAAAACAATACATATTTTTATTTTGAACTTTCTGAAACTATTTTAACTTTCTAACTAACAAAAACATTTTTGGTTTCCACAAAAAAGCATCAACAATAATCCAACATTAATAATAATCATAAATATATTGTATTTTAATTACTTTTATGATGACATTAAATGTCATTTATGGTTAAAATTGGTTAAAAATGTCATTTTACTTTATTTTATTTTATTTTTTACTTTTCTAAACCAACACAATTTTTATAAAGTATGTATAACATGTGTAACAATGTATAACATTTTATTTATATGCCAGTTATTTTTAATTTAATTTAATTTAATTTAATTTAATTTAATTTAATTTAATTTAATTTAATTTTAATTTAATTTAATTTAATTTAATTTAATTTAATTTAATTTAATTTAATTTAATTTAATTTAATTTAATTTAATTTTTTGCTATTATTTTATTTTATTTCACTAACCCCAAGTTCCAACAAATTTCACATTATAAGAAACCAACATGGTATTATATTATGACATTTTGACTTATTTTGTCCCACAGAATCAGACGACATGCCATATTTCGTGATCGGAGCCATCCTGTACCGTACTCTTGGCCACATAATGCCCCCGCCAAAGTAAGTCCAGTCTCTAAGTCTCCCTTAATGCACGCTCTAGTGTATTTTAATATGTTTTAAAAGTTATTTCAAGGGCACTCATTATATTTATTTTACATATGATTGACAGCAGCTGGCAGAACGCATGAACAGTTATCAAAAAATAAATGTTCAGGTTTTGAAATGGATTCACAGAATGAAAGTGGCACCATTATTAAACCTGTTTTAATCCATCTAGAAATGAGATTATATGACTAAGATGATTATTGAAGGTTTTGACCTCACCCTTTATATTCTGATAGGAGGTCAATAGTTCATACGACTTTATACAGGATTAACCGTGGTTAATCTGGTGAAGTTTGCTACCCTGTTGTAGGTTTGATGTGCTGCCACACTGCCCTCTGCTCCAGTTTTAGACCAAATAAAGCACTGTCCATTCCTAGAATCCTTCCTATTCCCGCTTTACCTGCTAATCCAATGAGCTGCGGCGTTGTTACATGATATTATAATGTTGTGTCTGGGGATGTGGATCTTAAAGCTTCAAATTAGCCACATTACACAGCCTTATCAAAGTGACTCAGCTGTTCTCACTCAATTCACCCAGAGACTGACAATGGAGAGTCTTATTCTTCTAGACCTACTGAAAAGGTGTAAGGTCGAAAAGTAACAAGCATGGGGATGATTGAAGTGTCAGTTAAATTATTTCTCTGGTCCTTGGTTCTTACATAATGTTTTTAACGAACACTTTTTTTTTTTTTTTTTTTTTGGAAATAGGCTCGTTTTACAATTCCCTTAGAGTTAAACAGTTTAGTTTTACCGTTTTTAAATCCATTAAGCCATTTTCTGGATCTGCCAGGAGCACTTTTAGCTTAGCTTAGCATAAATCATTGAATCAGATTAGAGCATTAGCATCTCACTTAAATGTAAAAAAAAAAAGAGTTTCGATAATTGTCCTATGTAATGCTTGACTTTTAGGTAGTTACATTGTGTATTAATAAAAATAGTCCCCAGCTAGGTAACTATAAGAGAATAAGAGTATAGTTTCTAGCCATACCATCCTTGAAAATAGCAACTTTTTAATTTCGGTATACTATTAGGGGTGTCCAAACTCGGTCCTGAAGGGCCGGTGTCCTGGAGAGTTTAGCTCCAACCCTAATCAAACACACCTGGACCAGCTAATCAAGGTCTTACTAGATATACTAGAAACTTCCTGGCAGGTGTGTTGAAGCAAGTTGGAGGTAAACTCTCCAGGACACTGGCCCTCCAGGACCGAGTTTGGACACCCCTGATTTACTATTAGCATCTTGCCCTAAAAAATTCCCAAATAATTTTGATAATTTTTCTATTTAAATCTATAGTTACATTGTGTATTAAGACCATCGGAAAATAAAAGTTGCTATTTTATTGGCCGAAATGACTAGGAACTATACTCATATTCCGGCGTAATAATCAAGAAACTTTGATGCTGTAGCATGGCTGCAGCAGGTGCATTGTTATTACATATCGCTGTTATCTAGTTACCTAGCTGGGGACTATTTTCACCCATTGTACAGCAGCACCCATTGTACAGCAGCAAATTTTCTTGATTGTTGTGCTGGATTGAGAGTATAGTTCCTAGCCATATCTGCCTAAAAGATAGCAACTTTTCAATTTCTGTTTACAATTTACTATTAGCATCTTGCCTAAATATTAACAAAGAATTTTGATAATTTTCCTATTTAAATTTTGACTCTACTATTGTAGATAATAATACATTTTGACAATAATAAAATATTTTGACAAAAATAATAATACATTTTGTCAATAAATTTTGACTCTACTATATACATTGTGTACTAAGACCAATAGAAAAAAAAAAGTTGCTATTTTATTGACCGACATATAGGAACTATACTCATATTCCAGCGTAATAATCAAGGAACTTTGCTGCTGTACCATGGCTGCAACAGGTTATTACATATCGCTGTTGCCTAGTTACCTAGCTAGGAACTATTTTCAGTCGCTGTGTAATATGATTGAGCTTTCTATAACCATGGTACAGCAGCAAATTTCCTTGATTATTGTGCTGGATTACAAGTATAGTTCCTAGCCATCTCGGCCTAGAAGATAGCAACATTTCAATTTTGGTTTCCCATTTCCTATTAGCATCTTGCCCAATTACTAAAGATTTTTAATAACTTTCCTATTTAAATTTCGACTCTTCTATAGTTATATTGTGTACTAAAACCAATAGAAAAAAAAAGTTGCTATTTTATTGACCGACATTTAGGAACTATACTCATATTCCAGCGTAATAATCAAGGAACTTTGCTGCTGTACCATGGCTGCAACAGGTTATTACATATCGCTGTTGCCTAGTTACCTAGCTAGGAACTTTTTTCAGTCACTGCGTAATATTATTGAGCTTTCTATAACCATGGTACAGCAGCAAATTTCCTTGATTATTGTGCTGGATTACAAGTATAGTTCCTAGCAGTCTCGGCCTAGAAGATAGCAACATTTCAATTTTGGTTTCCCATTTCCTATTAGCATCTTGCCCAATTACTAAAGATTTTTAATAACTTTCCTATTTAAATTTCGACTCTTCTATAGTTACATTGTGTACTAAAACCAATAGAAAAAAAAAGTTGCTATTTTATTAACCGACATGACAAGGAACTATACTCATATTCCAGCGTAATAATCAAGAAACTTTTCTTCTGTATCATGGCTGCAGCAGGTACAATGTTATTACATATCCCTGTTGCCTAGTTACCAAGCTGAGGACTATTTTCAGTTGCTGCGTAATATCATTGGGCTTGCCACACCCATTGTACAGCAGCAAATTTTCTTGATTATTACGCTGGATTGAGAGTATAGTTCCTTGCCATCTCGGCTTAGAAGATAGCAACTTTTCAATTTCGCTTTACCATTTACTATTAGCATTTTGCTTAAATATTAACAGATAATTTTCCTATTTAAATTTTCACTCTTCTATAGTTACATTGTGTACTAAGACCAATAGAAATAAAAAGTTGCTATTTTATTGACCGACATGACGAGGAACTATTCTCATATTCCAGCGTAATAATCAAGAAACTTGGCTGCTGTACCATGGCTGCAGCAGGTACAATGTTATTACATATTGCTGTTACCTAGTTAGGGACTATTTTCAGTCGCTGTGGAATATCATTGGGCTTACAACACATATGGTTTTCAATTTTCTTGATTATTGTGCTGGATTAAGAGTATTGCTCACAGCCATATCGGACACACACACACACACATATATACACGGCCACTTTATTAGGTACACCTGTCCAACTGCTTGTTAATGCAAATTTCTAATCAGCCAATCACATGGCAGCAACTCAATGAATTTAGGCATATAGACATGGTCTGGACGATCTGCTGCAGTTCAAACCGAGCACCAGACGGGCTGGTCTGAGAATTTCAGAATCTGTGAGCAGCAGTTCTGTGTGCGCAAATGCCTTGTTGATGCCAGAGGTCAGAGGAGAATGGCCAGACTGGTTCAAGCTGATAGAAAGGCAACAGTAACTCAAATAACCACTCATTACAACCGAAGTCTGCATAAGAGCATCTCTGAATGCACAACACGTCCAACCTTGAGACAGATGGGCTACAGCAGCAGAAAACCACACTGGGTGCCACTCCTGTCAGCTAAGAACAGGAAACTGAGGCTACAATTCTCACAGGCTCACCAAAATTGGACAATAGAATATTGGAAAAACGTTGCCTGGTCTGATGAGTCTTGATTTCTGCTGCGACATTCGGATGGTAGGGTCAGAATTTGCCGTCAACAACATGAAAGCTTGGATCCATCCTGCTTTGTAAGAACGGTTCATGCTAGTGGTGGTGGTCTAATGGTGTGGGGGATATTTTCTTTCTCAATAGAAGATTGGAAAAACATTATCTGGTCTGATGAGTCTTGATTTCTGCTGTGTTTTTTTTTTTTTTTTTGAGCAAGATGCTAATGGTCTAATCCGATTCAATGATTTATGCTAAGCTAAGCTAAAAGTTCCCCA
>LR812537.1:46970957-47008457 GCA_903798195.1 Danio kyathit | reverse complement strand
GCACAGAGCGCGTTAGTTGTGCGCCTTGCTTAAACATTGCTTAAAACACACAGGATGTAGAGCAATACACAAATATCTTTACAAATAAAAAATCATTAAAGGATTAAAATATTACAAAAATTATTACTTTCTAGCCTACATAAATATAAAAACTACTGCCTTCATGCCTTCTTCATCTCGGGGGGCTTTTTCAGTTTATTCATGACAAATTGCTTTTGTATAATATTATTATTATTAGCAGTATTATTTATTATATGCATATTTATATTTGTTTTATTAAAAACAAGCTTAGATTTGCTCACCTGTCAGCTTTTAGATCATATGGGGCACAGCATGTTTTTCCACTTACGAAGTCCGCCATGTAAATAGCAAATGCGCCATGGCGCGACACAACTGACTCTTAAAGGAAATGAGCTTCTGATTGGTTTATTCTCAAAGCACACCTATAACTCATTAAGGGATTAAGCTCAACCCTGTTAGACCATGCGCCGTGGCCCAAAGCGAAATTTTCTGTCCTTAAAATCGCAAAAGTGGATTCTGACACGCCCTTAATGCTTTTGCGCCATGCGCTTTAGACTTTGCGCCTAGATCGTTAAAATAGGGCCCATAGAGTCAAGGCCTGGAAAGTACTTAAAAACAAATACAGATCCTTGAAAGTGCTTGAATTAAATTTGAAAACAAAGTTTATGGTGTTATTTTAACAATTGTACTGTGCTTCTGTCAAAAGCAGTACAAAAAAACAGAGAAATTTTTAATTAAAAATATTAATTTATTCATTTTTTTTCCGGCTTAGTCCCTTTAATAATCTGGGGTCGCCACAACAGAATGAACCGCCAACTGATCCAGCATATGTTTTAAGCAGGGGATGCCCTTCCAGCTGCAACCCATCGCTGAGAAACATCCATACACACTCATCTACACACATACAGTACACTACGGACAATTTAGCCTACCCAATTCACCTATACCACATGTCTTTGGACTTGTGGGGGAAACCGGAGCACTCGGAGGAAACTCACGCGAACACGAGGAGAACATATAAACTCTACACAGAAATGTCAACTGACCCAGCAGAGGCTCAAACCAGCTACCTTCTTGCTGTGAGGGGATCGTGCTACTCACTGCACCACCGTCATGCCCCAATTGAAAATACTTACATTTAAATATTGTACAATAACAGTGACACACAACACACAGTTGATATTTCAGAAGCCATATTTGAATGTAATCAGTATTAAATTCAACGCATTTTATTAAGGTTCTTTGAACACAACTGTTTAAAACTAGTCAAAATTTTTGAAAATCACTCTGTCATTTTTAATGTAAATATTGAGTGTAAGTAGAATAATGACTTTCATGGTGCTGCATATGCGGGAATATGAATAACAAATGTGATTGTTTTAAAAATTAATAGAGCTTTAAAAGGTGCTTGAATGTGGTGTCCATGGAAGAGTGGGAACCCTGAATTAAATTACTTTTCAAACAAATCAACCTAATAGCAGGAAGGTCTCTAGTTCGAGTTTTGGTTGGGTCAGTTGGCATTTCTGTGTGGAGTTTGCATGTTCTCTGCATGTTCACGTGGGTTTCCTCCAGGTGCTCCGGTTTCGTCCACAGTCCAAAGACATGTGTATGAGTGTGTGTAAATGTGTGTATGGGTGTTTCCCAGTACTGCGTTGCAGCTGGAAGGGCATCCGCTGCGTAAAACATATACCAGAATAGTTGGTGGTTCATTCTGCTGTGGTGACCCCTCTTAAATAAGGGACTAAGCCGAAGGAAAATTAATAAATGAATGAATACAATTTAAATTATGTAATTAGTAATCTATTACTTTCGAAGTAGCTTAACTAATCCCTGGGTATGTTTAGATGGATATCAGTAGTGTAGTATTAACAATATTTTGAGTAAGCCAATAATATGATTAAGATTTTTGCACAATTTTAATATACAACACACTGTTTGTGTATTTTAGTACCATTTGTACCACCTGATAAAGAGCGTTTGGACACAGTACAGTAACTGTGACACGTGACGTCAGACTTAACAAAAGGATGGCAACTTTTACCTGCCTTTTCCTCCACAATGGTGTGGGTTTTGTGAATGCAGCAGTGATTCATGAATGTTTTCTATGCACAAATCCCTCACCATCCTGAGGTTGTGCCCTGCTCAGCCGTGGTCCTGTGTGAGCCGCATCTGCACACGGAAGACCTTGGCAGGGGTCGCCGTCCAGATTGTGCAGCGGTGCTCCGGCCACAGATGTTTGGGACACAGAGGGGGGAATCTGAGCCCGCGTGTTGGGACTTGTCCTCTCTGTGTGGACAGCTGCTCTGAGCCGGCCTGACCCCGAGAGGCTGCTGGGAAATGGAGGCGGTTCACTCCAGCTGTGCTATTGGCCACCGCTCCACCCCATTCATCAGGCTTAACACAGACTTCCTGGCACCGGTTGCCTTTATCGATCGCCAGTGTTCAAAAGTGTCTGGCTGTCAGTCATCTGAGTGTCAAATTGAGATGATGTATTCAATCGCACGTGCCATTGGGTTTGTTTACCACCTGCGATGACAAAAACGTTCTGTTCATTTGTTTTCATTATGAACGAGAGGACCAAAGCCATCTGGTCGAAAGTACAATCGAGCCAGTGGAGTGGCACAAGTCCATACTGGACACTTATAACTGGCCTTAGCAGACATATTACAATGATTGAGCAGCTGCACAAGGGTTTCTGGACTGATTTGATAGCTTTTCTGTCCTGAAATGCACTCTGTGTGGAGAGGACTGTGACTGTCAAGATTATAGTACAGCACTTCCTGCTTTAGTATTTATTGTTTGCTTATGCTATTGTTTACAGAAGTACGTGTAGTTTTGTCTCATCAATTACATCACTAATTCTGTTAAAGATGGTAATAGATAATGGCAACGTGTAGTCTGACGTGTTTTGTGTCCACAACTACTGTAATGTAACATAATGCAATGTAATACAACATGACAGCACAGTGTACCAACATAACAATGCAATATAACAACAAAATGCAATGTAACATAGCATAACAATGTAACACAACGTAACATAAAACAATGTTACATAACACAACGTAACATAACACAATGTAACGTGACACAATGTAACATAACACAGTGTAACGTAACGTAACACAATGTAACATAAAACAACATAGCATAAAACAACATAACATAACACTGTGTAGCGTAACAGTGTAACATTAGGCAACGTAATCTAACATTGTTACATAACACAATGTAACGTAACACAATCTAACTTAACACAATGTAACATAACACAACCTAACTTAACACAACGTAATGTAACACAACATAACCTAACACAACGTAACGTAACACAGCTTAACGTAACACAACAATGTAACACAGCATAACGTAACACAGCGTAACATAACACAGCGTAACGTAACACCGTAAAGTAACACAGCATAACGTAATGCAGCATAACGTAACACAGCGTAATGTAGCACAGTGTAACGTAACACAACATAATGTAATACAATGACATAACACAACATACCGCAACAGCGTAATGTAACACAACGTAATGTAATACAATGACATAACACAACATACCGTAACAACGTAATGTAACACATTGTAATGTAACACAATGTAATGTAACTCAACGTAATGTAACACAATGTAATGTAACACAACGTAATGTAACACAATGTAATGTAACACAATGTAATGTAACACAACGTAAAGTAACACAACGTAATGTAACACAATGTAATGTAACACAACGTAATGTAACTCAACGTAATGAAACACAATGTAATGTAACACAACGTAATGTAACTCAACGTAATGAAACACAATGTAATGTAACACAATGTAATGTAACACAATGTAATGTAACACAGCGTAATGTAACACAACGTAATGTAACACAATGTAATGTAACACAACGTAATGCAACACAACGTAATGTAACACAGCGAAACGTAACACAGCGAAACGTAACACAACATAACGTGACAAAACAACATAACACAACATACCGTAACACAACGTAATGTAACACAACGTAATGTAACACAACATAACGTAACACAACGTAACGTAACACAACGTAACGTAACACAACGTAACGTAACACAACAACATAACACAACATACCGTAACACAACGTAATGTAACACAACGTAACATAACACAACGTAACGTAACACAACGTAACGTAACACAACGAAACGTAACACAACGTAACGTAACACAACGTAAAGTAACACAACGTAACGTAACACAACTTAATGTAACACAACTTAACGTAACACAATGTAACGTGACACAACGTAGCATAACACAGCGTTGCGTAACACAATGTAACGTAACACAATGTAGTGTAACAACGTAATGTAACACTATGTAACGTAACACAACATAACATAGCACAACGGAACATAACACAACATAATGTAACACAACGTAACGTAACACAATGTAATGTAACACAACATAGGGTAGCACAATGTAACGTAACACAACGTAACATAGCACAACGTAACATAACGCAACATATTGTAACACAACGTAACGTAACACAATGTAATGTAACACAACATAAGGTAGCACAATGTAATGTAACACAACATAGGTAGCACAATGTAACGTAACACAACGTAATACAATCTAACATAACAACATAATGTAACACAATGTAACATAACACAATGTAACAGCGTACCATAACACAGCGTAACACAACACAGCACAACATAACACCGCATAACATAACACAGCGTACCTTAACACTGTAATATAACAGAACGTAACGTCACGTAACAACGTAAAGTAACACAACGTAACAAAATAGCATAATGCAGTGTAACTACATAACACAACATAATGCAGCGTAACAAGATAACAAAATTCAATGTAATGATATAACAAAACAGCATAACATAATGCAGCATAACATCGTTACACAATGTAACAACAGAACAGCATAATATAATACAATATAACAATACAATGTAACAACAGAACAGCATAATATAATACAATATAACAATACAATGTAACAACAGAACAGCAAAATATAATACAATATAACAATACAATGTAACAACAGAACAGCATAATATAATACAATATAACAATACAATGTAACAACAGAACAGCATAATATAATACAATATAACAATACAATGTAACAACAGAACAGCATAATATAATACAATATAACAATACAATGTAACAACAGAACAGCATAATATAATACAATATAACAATACAATGTAACAACAGAACAGCATAATATAATACAATATAACAATACAATGTAACAACAGAACAGCATAATATAATACAATATAACAATACAATGTAACAACAGAACAGCATAATATAATACAATATCACAATACAATGTAACAACAGAACAGCATAATATAATTCAATATAACAATACAATGTAACAACAGAACAGCATAACATAATGCAACATAACACAGTGTACCAACATAACAATGCAATGTAAAAGCATAAAAGCATAAGACAATGTAACAACATAACATAATGAAACGTGACAACAGTGTAATATAACACAATGCAAAACAATGCAATACAGCATAACATAATGTAATACAGCATAGCGCAATGTAATACAGCATAACATAACAGCATATAACACAATATATAGCATAACCTATTGTCATATTAACATATGACATAACAATCGTTAGGTACACAAAATATGAATAAATTAAATAACATTTCAAAAACATTTGATGTTAAAAGCACTGCTCTTCGTGAGACTGTATAACACTGAACCTGCCCTCATTACTCAAGTACACAACCTGACTGACACCACATAATGAGTTGTAATTGCCCTCTGATTCTGGCAGCCACATTAGGAGTCTGATATACTCCTGAAGGTCAGAGGTGATCATTGTTCAGATCAAACGATCCCAACTGAGATTTCACCTCCTGAAAAGAGATAATAGGCATAACTTGAGCAGAGGCAGATTAGTCAATTATATCAGTTGATTCACTGATGAATCAATAATGAGCTGCTCATTCAGCCATGCACCAATGAACCCTGATTAGAGACTCACACTGGGCACAAAGTGAATGCTTCATTCCAGAAGCATTCACTCATTTTCCTTTAGCTCAGTTTCTTATTTATCAGGGGTCGCCACAGCAGAATGAACCGCCAACTATTCTGTTTTACGCAGTGGATGCCCTTTCAGCTGCAACCCAGTACTGGGAAACACCCATACACTCCCGCATTCTCACACACACACTCATACACTATGGCCACTTTAGTCCATCAAATTCACCTATAGCACATGTCTTTGGACAGTGGGGGAAACCAGAGCACCCGGAGGAAACCCACATGAACAGGGAGAACATGCAAACTCCACCTAGAAATGCCAAATTGTCCAGCCGGAACTCAAAGCAGTGACCTTCTTGCTGTGATGCGTCAGTGATAACCACGGATCCAGCGTGCCGCCCCACATTTTTTTATTAGATGGTTGATTTATTCATTGCTGTCATATTTTATGCATGTATACATACTGTATGTTAGGTATCAGTCTGCGATAATGTTTCAAAGCCACCTGGTTTGATAAATAAATGTGTTAGATTTTTACATGTACTTCCTTTTTCAGATTCAACTGTTATACATTAATGTCTTATTTAATTATTGACTTGCAACACTTGCATTATCTTGCATTTTTTAAAAATTCCTAAGTTTTTCTGTTTTTCTTTCTCTTTAAAGGGCACGACGGATCCTCAGTGTGTCGTCTGGGACTACGGAAACCCGTAAGTCACACGTTTACAAGCTCCAAAACTCACAATCAATGTAACTGACCAACATAGGCTCATTCTGAAGATGAACCTCAGGGAAAATAACAATATATATATATATATATATATAGAAAGCTTTGAAATAAAACATAACAAAAAAAATGAAAACAAAAGCTTTTTATGTGTGGGATTAACATAATATTTATTTTTCCTTCTACTTTTATGTTGGAATCACTTTCTATAGTATTTATAATAAATCTGTAACGCAGTAGGCTATAGGCCTAATTTTATTGACATACTGAAGTAAATTATATAAATAAAACCAAAGACATAACAATACTTTATACAGATTAGGATTGTATCTGGGTTTTATTTTAAATCGAATTTAATGTAAACTGTGACTGACTGGCATGATTCGTGCAGTGACCACCTCTGTTCATGACAGCAGAGCACTGTCCGTTTGATTGCCGCCCAGCACACGTGTGGAGTGGCCGCGAGAAACGAAAGGCATGTACAGCACTGTATGCTGAGAAACACCGAGATAAGTCACAGATTCACAGACTCCGTAACAGACAGAAGCTAACTACAGGCTTAATCTGATGACTCAGTGATTTAATTTTCTTTTATATTTATAATAGTATGTTTTGAATTACGTTTTGAAGAGACAGGATTAAGGTTATTCTGCTATATATAAAGTATATATATATATATGATGTATTTTGTACAGTGGAGTTTTTTTTTGATGCTCCACCTTGTGGATGTTCTGTGAAGCACAGCGCATTTATTTCAATTACTAACAGAGTTTGGACGGAATGCTGCAGCTGACCGCACAAAGAAATGAGGCGAGCCATGGTAAAAAACGCCCAACTTTAATGGCCCCAATTGTTAGCCCTATATACATTTCTGGAGATCACAAATTATGTATCCAGAAGTACATATAACTGCATTTTGTCTTTATAACGAACGCTATGGGGCGGTATGACATCGTTCCTTTTCGCGCTTACCATCTGACTACTTACCTACATATTGACGGCTTTCTCGCTGTTACCAGTTTGTCCAGTTAGCTCACCATGTACATCGGCGGACTTGAGACACAGAGAGGAGTTGACCACAACAACAGGGTTAGAGTTCGGCGAAGAACGGTTTCAGAAAGTGGGTAAGACAAAAACAGAAGCCAAAAAATAAAATAAACAAGTAAATAACAGGGTGAGAATGTGGTAAAATCTGAAAACGGGGTAAAAATCACATGAGAGCTTTTCTGTTTCTGGATTGTGTTTTAAAACTGTTGGTTGGGTTTAGGGAAGTGGGTGGGCAGGTCAATCGGTGGTTTTGAAAACACTATTGGTTGGGTTTAGGGAAGAACCCACCGTCAGTAGATCAGAAAGTCAGTCAGTCGACAGCGACCTCTGGTGGAATTACGTGAGAAGAGCAGGTGCAAATGGCACTCGCCAGAGAAATTTGAGATCTCAAAAAGCGTTCACAGCGGCCTCTGGTGCATTCGCGATAGCAAAAACTGCAAAAAAATTACCTGCTGGGACGTATTTGATGCTCTCCAGAAATGTATATACTGTAGCTGTATGTTTTCAGAAGGAGCCTTAGTTGTAACTGACACATGATCCCACATCTCATATTTATTCAAGTCAACTGAGAGCATTTTGACACCAGTGTTTGCATTTGCGAACTCATTACCAATCAGGAGTCCCTGCGATGAAGTCTTTGACACTGCGCTCATGGAATTAGTGAGCTGAAAAAATTGCATCATTCTTTTCACCTCAAGCACACCTCAAGTGAGAACTCCTGGTTTTCAAAACACACCGTCTTCAATTCCATGATTTGATTGTCTTGTGACACGATACCATCCAAAAACCTGTCAGCCGTCACGGCAGGAGCTTTATTACATCATTGTCTTCAAAAATCTAAACAATGTTGCTTTTCCTTGGGGATCTCTGGTTATGAAATGACACACGCTGTGTCCTATTTCACTCTATTTCTATGTAAAGTGAATCAGTAGCCTGAAAATTTGTTGTTCTCAAACTGCTCCCCCTACTGGTAGATGTTGGAAAAACACATTTTTTGCTCTAGATGTATAAGAAAATGTCAGATGTGTCATACAAAAGTCTTTTCTTTTTCTACGTCGACTGCATTGTGAGCTCTTGATGATGTAATTCTGTCTGTCGATATGCTTTGGTTGCGTCTTTGTGCCTGTTTATTTAGGAGCTTTGAGAGTGGCGCATGTATTCTGGTTCACGCTCTGTTTGTATTTGTGTCGGAAAACATCTGCGCTCCGAGTGTGTTTATATCAGGGAGGAGCGATACAAAGGAGTTTTTGAAGCATCACAAATAAGGTGAGCGAGAAAGGGACAAAGAAAGAAGCAAGGCAGAGAGAGAAAGACACGTCTGTGCAGGAAGATGCGTTCACAAGTTACAGTCATCTACCTGCTATGAGTTGAAGAGACTGTTGACAAAGTTTGATCTTTGGCCACTTTGGTCACCAGCTACACACTATCTACAACAAAGCAAAAAGCAGCAAAGCCAAAAATGATGCAATTTTAAAGGAGATCTATCATAATGGGAGTTTCTGAACTTCCTCAGATGCCTTGATTGTAGTGTTTCTTTTTTCTCCAGGGAAAGTTAACACTTTAGTGTAACTGCTAATTCCAACTAGTTACTTATTTACTGACTATTAATAAGATAATAGCTGTTTATTAGTATTAGCATAGTATAAAATATAAGCTTATTATAGATCCCTAATTCTACCCAATACCTAAACCAAAGTTCCACTAGCTAATTATTTATGGTCTTTTTCCACTGAGTGGTAAGGTACGGTACGGTACGGGTCGGTATGGGTCACCTTTATCAGGCTTGCGTTTCCACTGCCAAAAGGATACCAATGGTATATTTCAAATATTGATGCGTGGCTAGTGATCGCGAGCTCTCTGGAGAAACTGAAACTGCTTGTGCTTTAGACGGCCTCATAAACAACGACACACACAGATTCTGCTCTTATTCTTGGTTTTGTGGCTGTTCATCAAGACGACGACAAGGTTTGTTTAAGCTTGGGTTGACCATGGCTCATTTTTATATTATTATGGTGTAATGTCTCGGCTGTGTATTTAAAAATGGAGCTTACATTGTTTTCATTCTCCTGGCTTGTGCACAAGGTAGTGATGTCTCTCTGTAAACCAATAGCGTTCATCTGCGCGTCTCGCTCCGCCTTTTGGTACACTTTTGTTGTGCTAGGTACCCTTTCCAAAGTGGTACGGTATGGTTCACTTTTTTGTACCTTATGACAGTGGAAACGACCATAAAAGTGTACCAAACTGTATCGTACCATACCGTACCGTACCACTCAGTGGAAACGGGCCAGAATGAGCAGCATATCAGTCATTTTATTAAGCTAAAAGTTTTAGTTAACAATTTATTAGAGCAAGAATTGTACCTTAAAAAAAAGACTGACCAAAAAATGCTAGAGAAGTACAGAGTTGTCATTGGCTGTTTGATAGATCTAATATGTTTTGAAACACTTTTCCCCAACTATTTACATTTACAGACATATTGTAAACAACATTATGTGAACGGTTTTTGACAATATTACGTGATTGATGAACCAAAATAGAGCTTAGTTTATTAATGCAACACATGCCTTATGACCAATTTCTGTGTATGTGCTTTGTGTGCCAGACGGGTTGGTCTGAATATTATAGAAAGTGCTGTTCTTCTGAGAGTTTTGCACACAATGAAGGTTTACAGGCAATGATCCAAAAAAGGACATTTCCAGTGAGTGCAAATTATGTTGGTAAAAACGGATTGCTTATGCCGAAGAACAGAGTTGAATGGCCAGATTGATTTGAGTTGATTAAAAAAGACAACAGTAACTCAAATTACCACTCGTTAAAACTGATGTCTAAACCCTTGAAGCAGGAGTGCTACAGCAGCAGAAGAAGAGCACACTGGTGGCACTCTCATCAGATTAGTACCAACTAATTCTAATACTAATTCTATTGTTCATACAGACTTACACAAAGTTAACAACAGAAGATTGGATAAGGGTTGCCTGATCTGATGAATCTCCATTTCTACTGCTAGTTTTGGATGGTAGGATTAGAAATTTGGTTCAAACAAAAAGAACGTATGGATCCATCCTGCATTGCATGAGTGGTTCAGGCTGTTGTGGGTTTAATTATTATTATTTTTTTTTAAATATCCTTTAGAAAAAAGAAAGAAAGAAAAAAAACATTACATCCAAACTGGGATTAAGAGTATTTCTTCTTTTTTTTTTTAGCACTGTATAAAAGAAAATGTTTTTGAAATAGTCAAGGCACAGTTTTTCAGATTTTCTCACAACTTTTAGACATCTTTTTTTTTTTTTTTTACAAATGTTTAGTTAAAGTGCAATAAATGCTGTTTTTATTTTAGAGCTAATTTGTCTACATGATACGCAATTTTTGTGGATATCTTATTAGACAATGTTTAAACCTATTTTGCCTGATAGCAGCTGCCGATGCTAATTTAATTGAATGTATTTTTTCTCGCTTTGTGCCTATCAAGCATTGTTTAAATTCAAAGGTTGCAGGTTCAAGTCCTCCCAAATGCTCCATGGGTACCACAACAATAGCTACTCGCTGCTCTGGTGTGTGTTCATACTGTAGTTTGTTTATGTTCATTGCTGTGTGTGCACTCTTGGATGAGCTACACTGGGATGGGAGCACATATTGTGAGTATGGGTCACCATACTTGGCCTCATCACACTTTCATTTCCTTTCCTTAAATGTCACACCCTACCTAAATATTATTGATGACTACTATGGGGGAAAGTTACTTTTGAAAGTAATGCATTACAATATTGAGTTCATTCATTCATTCATTCATTTTCTTTTCGTCTTTGTCCCTTTATTAATCCGGGGTCGCCACATCGGAAGGAACCGCCAACTTGTGCCGCAAAATTTATGTAAGATAATGTTATCTTTGGAGAACGTCCTGATCCTAGAGCTATTCATGCCATATATACAGATTAATGAAAGTTTAATGCAATGCGTTTGCTACTTTTGTACTTTTTGTCTTATTAAAAAGTAAAATCACTGTCCATTCAGATAATCCTCTTTTCCTTTTCTTCCATGTGTTCAAAATAATGAGAGTTTTCCATCGCAGAAATGTAAGGCTCTGCCATCATCCTTTCTGTCTGTTCCAACATTTTCTCAATGCGTGAGAGATTTAACATGACTACATTCATTTTAATTCAGCAACTAAACTAAAAAAGGAACTTGCATTACATTTATTAAATGTAACTCAAATATTAAAGGGCAGCATGGTGGCGCAGTGAGTAACAATGTCACCTTGCAGCAAGAAGGTCGCTGGTTTAAGCCTCGGCTGGGTCAGTTGGCATTTCTGTGTGGAGTTTGCATGTTCTCCCCGTTTTGGTGTGGGTTTCCCCGACAAGTCCAAAGACATGCGATATAGGTGAATTGGGTAAGCTACATTGCCCCTACACTCTCAGAAATAAAGGTACGTGAATTGTCACTGGGGTGGTACCTTTTCAAAAGGTACAAATTTGTACCTACTGTAAAAGGTCTATATTAATACCTCAAGGGTACATATTGGTACCTAAAAAGTACAAAAGTGTTCCTCTTAAAAAATTTGTAGGTACTAATATATACTTTTAAGGTATTAATATGGACCCTTCAAGTGCAAATGTGTACCTTTTGAAAAGGTACCACCCCAGTGACAGCTCTCGTACCTTTATTTCTGAGAGTGTAGTGTATGTGTGTGACTGTGTGTTTGCAGCTGGAAGGGCATCCGCTGCGTAAAACATGTGCTGGATAAGTTGGCAGTTCATTCCGCTGTGGCGACCCCTGATTATTACAGAGACTAAGCCAAAAAGAAAATGAATGAATGAACTCAAATATTATTACTTAATTTTGAAAAAGTAATGCATTACTTTACTCCTTACCCCCAACACTGTCCATGACTTTGACCACATTGAACCCATCTTGTGATAGCTTCTTCCAGTAGGATTTGACCATGTCAAACCATCTCAGACTGGTTTCTTGAACATGACAGTGAATTCAATGTAATCAAATAACTCCCACAGTTATACAAAATGATGGAGAATGATTTCATCACCTTATTATGGCAGTTCCTGAAGCAAAAAAAGTGGTCCAACCTGGTGCTAGCAAGGTGTACCTAATAAAGTTTAAATGATCCCTGAGGCATCATCTTCTACATGTACATCTTGTACATTGGGGCAATAAGAGGTATCCTTAAATCAAGCTGTCTTTGCTACAAACTATGTTGATTACGACAGCTGCGTCTGCTGTGCTGGAACGTAGACAGAGCGTACCTGTGCGTGAAGCACCTGTGGAAGCACTGGAGTCTGGTGTGTCCTGCGCGCTCGGCTGCATGAGTATTTTCTTTTGTGTGACTCCCCACTGGCACAGCACACCTCACGCATCATTAATACTCACCGGGAGGTGGTCGGCACGGCAACAGGCAGACCTGACTAGACAGGAGAATGGCGGGTGGTAATTACCGAAGCAGAAAAACCCTTCTATCTGCAGTCCGCAAAGTCAATTAACGCAAAACCTGATTACCTCTCCCACCAAATTACATTCCAAATCATTCCAAAATGAATGCGCTAGTGTGATTAAAAAGCGTCGAGATATAGAGATTTTTATCGCTATTATAAACCCAAACATGACAAAATCACTCCCAGAGCCCAATCCAGTGGGCTGAAACAACATTCAGTACCCTTTATTCATTATCAGTTGCTTGCAGGGGGGAGATTTGATACTGTACTGTAAAGCAGAAAAAAATAGTCTTTGGACCTCATAAATGTATTTATTTTGGTCTTTCAATATAGATATGTTTGTGTTGTTAATGTTTTTTGTGCCTCATGCAATTATCTGTTCATTTAAACTATTCCCAGAATCAGACTTTTGAAGATTGCAATCATCTTTCTCTCGCCTCGTCTTTTGTTGTTGTCTTCTATACAACAATAGAATGATTTCTAATTGCTTCCAGCTCACCGCATTGCACTCTGCCTGTGCGTAATCAAGTAAAAATTGTGCAGTCTGCTTTTTTCCCTCTCTGAATTCATTTATTCTAAGCAAATATCATTCTCTGATGCAGGTTCAATTTCCATGATTAGCTAAAGTATGTCAGCAGCCATTATATTGTATTGCTTGCACTTTCACCCCATGTTCTGTTGAGATTGAGTTTCATGTTTGGCCTTAAACTCAAACATCATGTGTGTAAAAGTGATAACTGTAACTTATAAATAATTATTCACTTTGCGTTTGCTCCTTAGGAGAAAAAAAGTCAGTTTAAAGTTTTAATGTTTTACGCAGCGGATGCCCTTCCAGCTGCAACCCATCTCTGGGAAACATCCATACACACTCATTCACACACATACACTACGGACAATTTAGCCTACCCAATTCACCTGTACCGCATGTCTTTGGACTGTGGGGGAAACCGGAGCACCCGAAGGAAACCCACGTGAACGCGGGGAGAACATGCAAACTCCACACAGAAACGCCAACTGACCCAGCTGATGCTCGAACCAGCGACCTTCTTGCTGTGAGGTGACAGCACTACCTTCTGCGCCACCGTGTTGCCATATATTTTATTTTATTTTATTTTATTTTATTTTATTTTATTTATTTTATTTTATTTTATTTTATTTTATTTTATTTTATTTTATTTTATTTTATTTTGTTGTTTTGCTTTTTTATTTATTTATTTATTTAAATTTAAACTTACATTTTAAATAAATTTTATTTTATTTTATTAAATTTTATTTATTTTAATTTAATTTTGTTTTGTTTTAAAAAAAAAAAAATTTTGTTTAATTTTATTAAATTTTATTTTTACATTTAAATTTTATTATTATTTTTAATTATTATTATTATTATTATTATTATTATTATTATTAAATTTATTTCATTTTTAATTTTAATTTATTCTATTTAATAATTTTTTTTTATTTAAATTAAAATTTAATTTTATATATTTTTAAATTATTTTATTTTTAAATTTTAATTAAATTTCTGTTTTTTTTTTTTTTGAGCTGAAAAATGGTTCTGGGGGAAAAATCATTCTAGACATTTTATTTTATTTTATTTTATTTTATTTTATTTTATTTTATTTTATTTTATTTTATTTTATTTTATTTTATTTTATTTTATTTTATTTTATTTTATTTTATTTTATTTTATTTGAAAAATGGGTCTGGGGGAAAATTATCCTAGACAAATTTAGAAAATCTGGATATTCTCATCTAGTCTTTAGTTAGGACTTTTAATCCCAATCATTGTGATGTTACAATATGTTTATTAGTTCACACACACTCATAACACCCTCTCCCCCACACAAAAAAAGTCTTCAAAACCCAAATGTGAGAGCCTGCAGAACTCTGAAAGTCTTCATGAACTTTGCACTACCCGAGCCTTATAATCATTAATTCTCTTTTATGTACAGAATGACCTCACCAGAGTTTCCTTTTTAATGTTTTATTTTCTTTTCCTTCCAAGGCTCACAACTGCCTGGGCTTTACTCTAGTACAATAACATTAAATCACATTTAATCCCTCCAACCAAATCTAAACCTCCATGGGGCCATTTTAATCATGGCTGGCAAAAAAAAAAAGCATGGCGCTAAGCAACAAATTGCTTTTGATTATGATAACATAATGGATGCAGTATATGAATGTGCTCACAGCGAGCAGAGTAATGCTTTCAGAGAAGTGTGGTTGTGCTGATGTGGTGTGCATGTGTGTGAATGGTCACGGGGGGCTCAGATCAGAATCATTCAATGCTGTATTTTTTACTGGTTAATTTGTTTTGAGTGAAGCTGTGCTGAATGTGTTTGCATGTGGAGGGGCAGATTGCGTGCAGTGAAGGACATGTGCTGATGTTTGTGAAAAGAGCCAGTTGGTGTTACTGGGGCTTATGCGTACTGATGGTGTTCAAGGATGATTCTTGCTGAAGTTGACATGGTTTGTCGTATTCATTGTCTCACTGATTCTGGTTCACTGACACATATAGTTCTTAAAAAAGGGTTACTTCCTGTATCTGTGAATGTTTAATGGTTCATGTGTGCTTTGTTGTGGACAAGCTCATGAGTTATAGGGATTTATATTGTTTATTAGGTGTAATTTTCTGGAAAGATGGGGAAAATTTAGTTTTATAAGACTCATCATTGAGTCTCCTGGCTTTCTTTGCTGGATATACAGTTGAAGTCAGAATTATTAGCCCCCCTGAATTATTAGCCCCCCTTTTTATTTTTCACCCAATTTCTGTTTAACGGAGAGAAGATTTGTTCAACACATTTCTAAACATAATAGTTTTAATAACTCATTTCTAATAACTGATTTATTTTCTCTTGCCATGATGACAGTAAATAATATTTTACTAGATATTTTTCAAGACACTGCTTAAAGTGACATTTAAAGGCTTAACTAGGTTAATTAGGTTAACTAGGCAGGTTAGGGTAATTAGGCAAATTATTGTATAACGATGGTTTGTTCTGTAGACTATCGAAAAAAAAATTAAAGGGGCTGATAAATTTGTCCCGAAAATGGCTTTTAAAAAATTTAAAACTGCTTTTATTCTAGCCGAAATAAAACAAATAAGACTTTCTCCAGAAGAAAAAATATTATCAGACATACTGTGAAAATTTCCTTGCTCTGTTAAACATAATTTGGAAAATATAAAAAAAAAAGAAAAAAAAATTCAAAGGGGGGCTAATAATTCTGACTTCAACTGTATGTACAGTAGCAGATGATGTCTTATGTTGCACGAGTATATTTTTAAATAACAAAATATAGTATTTGAGTTAAAAATAATGTTTTTTATGGCAAAAATCGTCAGAATATTAAGTAAATATCTTGCTCGAGGAATATATTGTGTGATTTTCCTACTGTAAATATATTAAAACTCAATTTTTGTTTAGTAATATGCATCGGCAAAGACTTAATTTAGACAAATTTAAAGGTGATTTTTCTGTCACACTTTATTTTGATGGTCCGTTAGTTGAATTTAAGATACATTGCAACTAATTCTCAGTAGATTATAAGTAGGTTGTTAGGTTGGGGTTGGGGTTAGGGTTAGTGTAAGTTGACATGTACTTGCAAAGATTCTTATAGTCAGTTAAATGTCTGTTGAAGGATTGTTAAATGTCAGTGTCAACAGATATTAAGCTGAGAATCTACTAATACTCAAATGGACCATCAAAATAAAGTGTTACCGATTTTTCTCCATATTTTGAATTTCCTCAGTATTTTTAGATGTATTCATTCATTCATTTTCGGCTTAGTCCCTTTATTAATCAGGGGTGTGACCTTCTTGCTGTGAGTGCTACCCACTGCACCACCGCACTGCCCCTTTTTAGATATACATTTTTTAAATGCTCAGATTCCAGATTTTCAAATAGTTGCATTTCTATAAACAAAATCTCTTCCACAACCCCCACCGGTATATCTAATAGTCCGTTTTTAGTCTTTTTAAACTAGTATTTGTTCCAAATTAAGCAGTTTTGGTTAAAGGCAAAGTTATACCATTTGTTATACACCCACCACCCCAACACACCACAAAACAACCTCAAAACATGATATAATTCTGAGTGTGCCTCACCAAAGTCCCTTTAAGGCAAGTCATTTCACTCGGCGGCCATCTTTATAAATGCCTCTCGGGCAGTATCAGGCATTCTGTTTGAATGGGGAAACAACAAATTCTCCAAAATTGCTTCTCAAGCTTACGATAAATTTCAAATTAGGAATCATCAATAAAATTAAGCAACAACTGTCTTTAGTTTCATTTCTAAACATCCAAATCACACAAAATCTGCAGAAACTCACGTCTTAGCCCCTCCCTCTGAGTATTGTCAGTCTATAGTGATCGATGATTGGCTCTTGTACTAGAAGGCGGGCTTTATTCGCCATATATCGATCGATGATTGGCTCCTGTACTAGTAGGTGGGGCTTTATTCACCATATTGACGTTACACTTTTCCCCATCCGAAAAGAATCGAGTGACATGTCTTGTGTATTCTAGAGTCTTTGGCCTCACACAGGTGACCTGTAGAAAAACACACTTTTTCGTCTATCTGACACTTTAACAGACACTTGCAGTAGTTCTGTACATTTGCACAAGACACTTTCCTAAAATCACTCCACTCCAATGTGAGTGGGCTTGACAAACCACCTGTAGGAACACACTTCTCTTTGTAAAAATAAATAAATAAACACTCTCTCCTGTTTACTCTAGCACTTAATTCTCTGAGCACTAACAGTTCCTTTATATAATTAGCATTTCTTTTGTGTATAACCTTCTTGAATCATTGAATGCCAAGTCAATTTGGACAAAAGCTTCTGCTAAATGTCCAATTGTAAATCTTGCTAAAAATTGTCCAGTCCTTACAAACCATAGATCAATGGAAAGATATTTGGTTCACAGCGTTAAGATGATGTATAAATCTCAATTTCAAATAATGTGCACTTATGACTGGTTTTGTGGTCCCAAATGGTGTATTAATAATCACAATTATTCACAAGGGTTTGATTAACTGCAATCAGAAAATTAATCTATTGACAGATATAGAAATTAAATTGCAAAATAGTAGGTTTCTGCATTATTATAACATACAGTAGCATATAATTCATACGTTCTGGTTTCTCCCACAATCTAAAGACATGCAGTACAGGTGAATTGAATAAGCTAAATTGGCCATAGTGTATGTGTGTGAATGCAAGAGCGTGTGGGTGTTTTCCAGTGTTGGGTTGCGGCTGGAAGGTCCTCCACTGCGTAAAACATATGCTGGATACGTTGGCGGTTCTATCTGCTGTGGCGACCCCAGATTAAAAAAGGGACTAAGCCGAAAAGAAAAGGAATGATTAAATAAATATATTTAATACATGGAAACATTTATTTTTCCACGTTTACAATGAACACCAGATTGCAACAGTAGCTATGTTTCCATCCAAAAATGCTCAAAACTGTAATATCGCATTAAAGATTTGTGAATAAAGCAGCGTTTCCATCTAATGAGTCAAAAAGAACAAAACAGTCACTTCCTGATTAACTGGCGCCAAATATTAACAGTAAAAATGTAATTTTGCTGCGGTAGGAGAAGCTGCGTGAATCTTTTTCTTATTTAATAGGTGAAGTTTATTTATAAACTAATTTCGAGAGGATCACGTGATTAGGATTGAACACGGCTGGTTACGCATTAACCACGTATGACCAACCAATCAGACGATCCCTAAACCACTATAAAGAGCCAGGGTTTCTTACTACAGTCATCTTCGTTTTGAAGAATCCCCCCTCCTTCCACCCCTTCTCCTCCACCTTTCTTTTCATAGGGCGGCACGGTGGCCCAGTGATTAGCACTGTTGCCTCACAGCAAGAACGTCACTGGTTCTAGTCCTTTAACAGACTGGCTGTCGTTTCTGTGCGAAGTTAGCATGTTCTTCCCGTGCTCGCGTGGGTTTCCCTCGGGTTCTTCGGTTTCCTCCCACATTCCAAAAACATGCACCACAAGTTTATTGATTAATCAAAATTTAGCACTAGTCTAACTTTTATCCATCAGCATATCTCTTTATAGCAATTATTTTCTGTCATCAACTCTTATCAAAGGGGGGAGTTCTGGAGATCTACATGAGCTCAAAGCTCCCCTCTCGCTCTGCAAACGGGAGGGAGCCCAGGGCTCAAGGAACTTTTGGGTTCAGGGCTCTCTCCCGGGACAGCATGCCAAACTTGCTTTATAATCAATCATCAGCTAAGTGTGAACTCTTGAAATTACTTGCGCCTCAGAAAACAATGCTGACACGCAATGAACGTGTGGGGGTGTTTGAGGGCGTGAGACGCGTAGCACAGACTCTCTTGACAGTTCTGGAGGATACTAATAATATAATAACACTAATACTGAGATGGTGAAGGCGTTTTAGTATGACCAAAACAACATTTCAGATGTTTAACAAAGTGCTCAGCCTGCTGGTTTGTCCATTCACAAACACATTTTTATCATCACATGACCTTTTTTTAATGTGCATACTGGAATTTGTTTAGTATAAGTGTTTCTATTATAGTTTATGCGCATCTTTTTTTATCGACTAAAAAGTTTGTCCTACTCAGTTATGTGAATTTGTTTTTTATGCACATTTTTAAAATGTATGCGCATCTTGGCGCTTCCATCAATTGATTTTTTATGTGAATATCCAAAATGCGCATACAAATAAGTGGATGGAAACGTAGCTAATGAACAGTATCTAACATAACAATTACTATGCAACATTCCACATATATAAATAGTTTCCAACATAGGCTCATTCTTAAAACTTCTTGGAGATCGCAAATTATGTAGCCAGAAGTACGTATGGCTGCCTTTCGTCTGTAAAATGAACGCTACAGGGTGGTATGACGTCATTCCGTTTCGCGCTACCAGCTGACCGATTATCTCCGTATGGACGGCTTTACTGCTGTTACCAGTTTGTCCAGTAGCTCGCCATGTACAATATGTCGGAGGATTTGAGACACAGAGCGGAGTTGACCGTGACGACAGAGTTTGAGTCAGGCGAAGAACACTTTCAGAAAGCAGGTATGATAAAAGCAAAAGCCAAAAAACAAATTAAACAAGTAAATAACAGTGGAGAATGTGGTAAAATCGGAAAATGTGGTAAAAATCAGGCGAGGGCTTTTCTTTTTCTGAATTTGTTTTGAAAACACTATTGGTTGGGTTTAGGGAAGAGGGTGGGCGCTGGTCAGTCTGTGTCTTTGAAGACACTATCGGTTGGGTTTAGGGAAGGGTGTGGGTGAATGTTCCGGTCGTCTGGTCAATCAGTCGACAGCAGCCTCTGGTAGATTTACACGAGAATAGCAGGTATGAGTGGCACTCGCGAAAGAAAGGCGTACAATGTGACCTCTGGGGGATTCGCAAAAACAAAAACTGCAAAAAACGTAGCACCTGGGATGTATTTGGCGCTCTCCAGAAATGTACATAGCGGTACGTAATCAGAATGAGCCTGGTTTGAAAGTTTTGCATAATTCAATAATTCATAATTCAATTAATCTTTATTTCTGTATCTTTGTTCATTGTGTCAAAGCAGCTTAACGTACACTGAAGATGAAGAAAATAGAGTAATACATACACATATTATTTTAAAGGCCACCTAGGTTACCCCTTTTTCCAGATTTTAAGTCTTTTGTGTCTCCAGAATGTGTCTGTAATGTTTCAGCTCAAAACACCCATCAGATTATTTATTATAGCTTTCACTAGTTTGTGTTTTATAGCTCTCAACAGATTTTGGCTGTTTTTGTGTACTGGGCCTTTAAGGCTAGTCCTCCACGCCCACCGTTTCCACGTGCCTGTCAGCGTGCCTCAGTCTCCGCCCTCGGCTGCCTCAGACAACTGACACAGACATAAAGGAAGCAGATCTCACGTAACGTTTGTGAGAAAAACTACAGTAAGAACTTTCAACGCAATCTCACGGCAATTCGTAACTTTTTGATTTAGTGGCTAATTCGTATGAATTCGTACGATCTAATTTGTACAAATTAATACGCTTTGCTCATCACCCAATGATGGTTGGGGTTAGGGGTAGGGTTGGGTGCCACGCCTCCTTTTTAAAATCGTACGAAAATGAACTCGTACAAATTCGTACGAATTAGCCACTAAACTGACAAAACGTAAAATACTTACGTTTCCTTGTGAGATCAGGCTGGAACTTTACCAATGATTATTTGATGCATTTGTTGTGGAGCTGCAGGATGAGTCACACACAATGTCGTTACAAAGTTCACGCTCACACACAGACACAGACACACACACACACACAGCACAGACACACACGCACATACATACAGAGCGCGCGTTTAGCTTTGCACGCAAATGTGACAGGATACAGGTTAATATCCACTCCTGTATGGATATCTGTTAAGTTAATGTACAAAATAAACCTGATTTAACGTCCACAAACCGGGATTGAAGCGTCTTCTTTTATAATTGTTCTGACACGCGGCTATGTTGATGAAGTAAAGCTGAAGTAAATCGCTGTAATTTACTACACACGCACGGTTTTAAAACATTTTAAACTTGTCCAACTCACTCTTGATCACATTTGATGATGATTGATGATCCTAGCAACTGAACAGACCTTTTATTTACGGTTGATTTGCGCACGTCCTGTCTTGTGGATATGATTACAAACGTTACTATGGAGACATGTTAATACGCAGCTGTTAATCAATTCGGTGGGCGGGGGGACCGCACTCCTACGTCAAGTTGCGGTTGGTCTCAAAACCCCTTCAATTGGTCCACCGTTTTTATGTTGTTAAATTGAAAAAAAAAGCACTGAGTGTGTTTATATCACCCCAATATGACGGTATATACACTATACCTACACGTATGTCTGTCCAAACAGCTTGAAAAGTAGATTTTTCACCATAGGTGCCCTTTAAATTGTGGAACATTCCAGCAATTCAGGCAGGCAGACATAAAAACATTTGGATCATGATGATTGTGTTGTGAGAGAAGAAAGAAAATTACAAACTGTCTATGAACGACATTAAAGTAACCATATAGGAATTTGGTGGCCAAGGACAGCGGTCAGATGTACATGTACAGTTTCCAGGTCATTGCAGAAGATATCTGTTGATAGAATGTGTTGCTATTAACCAATCACAATCCAGAGAGGTAATAAACTAAGCTGATATACATTAACAGACACTAATACACACATTTACACTCTCATTTGCCTTTCGCTTTCAGTATTCCTTCTGTTGTTCTCTCTCTATATATGTCTTTCTGCTAATTACCCGTCTCACTCCTTCTCTCCTCTCAGTACATCACTGTGTTTTGCTTCCTGACCTTCGTTTGAAGTGCAACTGGTCTCCACATGCTTTCTTTCATCTTAATGCCACCTTTCCTTCCAGCTGATCTCCCTCCCTCGGCTATGTTTTCCTCCATTTCTCCTCCCTGTAGCCTTGAAGTTCACTTCTTCTTCACTCTCTGGCCATTTACCTTTATTCACCTTGTTCCCCATCCCGTTTCATCTGATCAATCAGTCTGGTTCTATCTCTGCTTCTCTCTCTTTCTCTCTCACTCTCTTCTCTCTCTCACACACACGCACACACTCTCTTTCCCTCTGTCTATCTCTCTCTATCAGTTGTGATTCTTGTTAATTGCCAGCAGGTTCTGGTGCCCTTTTCAGTGCTGTAGGAAGCCTTTGGTCGCTCCCTATGAAAAGGACAGGGCTTTTAGCGCTTCACATGAGATGAGGAGCAGCATGTGTCCCCAACACACACCCACACGCGCATACACATTATTAGTGAGTTTTTAAAGACTCTCCATAGGTGTAATGTACAGTTGAAGTCCAAATTGTTATTTTTTTTTTAATATTTCCCAATTGATATCCAGACCATGGATATTTTCACAGCATCTCTTGTTATATACAGATTTTTCCTAATACAGTCTTATTTCTTTTAGTTGTAGTGATATTAGTTGTTAGGCTGGAATGAAAGCAGTTTTTAAATGTTTTACATCAATTGTAACCCACATAAGATATACACTCACCGGCCACTTTATTAGGTACACCTTACTAGTACCGGGTTGGACCCCTTTTGCCTCCAGAACTGACTTAATCCTCCATGGCATAGATTCAACAAGGTACTGGAAATGTTCCTCAGAGAATTTGGTCCATATTGGCTAGATAGCATCACGCAGTTGCTGCAGATTTGTTGGCTGCACATCCATGATGTTAATCTCCCGTTCCACCACATCCCAAAGGTGCTCTATTGGATTGAGATCTGGTGACTGTGGAGGCCATTTGAGTGCAGTGAACTCATTGTCATGTTCAAGAAACCAGTCTGAGATGGTTCGTGCTTCATGACATGGCGCATTATCCTGCTCAAAGTAGCCATGATGGATACACTGTGGTTATAAAAGGATGGACATGGTCAGCAAAAATACTCAGGTAGGCTGTGGCGTTGACACGATGCTCAATTGGTACTAATGGGCCCAGAAAATATCCCCCATACCGGTACACTGTCACCCCCAACCTGAACCGTTGATACAAGGCAGGGTGGATCTATGTTTTCTTGTTTTTAACGCCAAATTCTGTCCCTACCATCTCAATGTCGTAGCAGAAATTTAGACTCATCAGACCAGGCAATGTTTTTGTAACTGTAGCCCATCCGCCTCAAGGTTGGACGTGTTGGGCATTCAGAGATATTCTTCTGCATACCTCGGTTGTAACGAGTGGTTATTTGAGTTACTGTTCCCTTTCTATCAGCTCGAGCCAGTCTGGCCATTCTCCTCTGACCTCTGGCATCAACAAGGCATTTGGGTCCACAGCTCCTTGGATTTTTTCTTTTTCTGACCTTTCTCTGTAAACTCTAGAGATGGTTGTGCGTAGATCAGCAGTTTCTGAAATACTCAGACCAGCTTGTCTGGCACTAACAACCATGCCAAGTTCACTTAAATCACCTTTCTTCCCCATTCTGATGCTCGCTTTGAACTACAGCAGATCGTCTTGACCTTGTCTATCCGCCTAAATGCATTGAATTGCAACCCAGCACAGGGAAACACCGATACACTCTCGCATTCACACACATACACTATGGCCAATGTATCTTATTCAATTCACCTATAGCGCATGTCTTTGGACTGTGGGGGAAACCGGAGAACCCGAAGGAAACCCACGCGACACGGGGAGAACATGCAAACTCCACACAGAAACACTAACTGACCCAGCCGGGGCTTAAACCAGCAACCTTCTTGCTGTGAGGCGACAGTGCTAACCACTGAGCCACTGTGCCACCTCAGATAGAGAGAGATTATTTGTATCATATTACACACCATAACCTTTCTTTCTCAAATGTAATATTGTCAATCATTTGAATGAACCTTTACTTAATTTTCAGCACCATTACTCCAGTTTTCAGTGTCACATTATAGTGATTTTGATGAATCATTCTAGCATTTTTGATGAGTAGAAAGTTTAAAAAATGTCAATTTAATGCATCACTGCTGACAAATAGGAATAAAAAAAAAAACCCAACCCAAAACATTTGACAATTGACAAGTGACGTTGTTACAATGTGCCATGTTACCTTAAAAAACAAAACAAAAATCTGTATATATTTTTATATATCAGCATTTTGACTGCACGGTGGCGCAGTGGGTAGCACGTTTGCCTCACAGCAAGAAGGTCGCTGGTTCGAGCCTCGGCTGAATCAGTTGGCCTTTCTGTATGGAGTTTGCATGTTCTCCCCGTGTTGGCATGGGTTTCCTCAAGGTGCTTCGGTTTCCCCCACAAGTCCAAGGACATGCACTATAGGTGAATTGGGTAAGCTAAATTGTCCGTAGTGTATGAGTGTGAATGAGAGTGTATGGATGTTTCCCAGTGATGGGTTGCAGCTGGAAGGGCATTCACTGCATAAAACATATGCTGGATAAGTTGGCGGTTCATTCCGCTGTGGCGACCCCAGATTAATAAAGGGAGTAAGCCAAAAAGAGAATGAATGAATATCGGCATTTATTTATTTATTTATTTATTTATTTATTTATTTATTTATTTATTTATTTATTTATTTATTTATTTATTTGCTTGTTTGTTTGTTTGTTTACTTTTTCAAACCTGTCTGATTTTTCTTCTACTCTTGAACACAAAGGAAGATATTTTGAAGAAAGCTGAAAAATTGGTACCACTGACTCCCATAGTATTTGTTTTTTTCTGCTATGTAGGTCAATGGTTAAAAACTTTCAACTTTCTTCAACATATCTTCTTTTGTGTTCCACAGAAAAAAAAAGCAAATAGTGAGTACATTTTCATTTTTTTGCGTGAACTATCCCTTTAACTCTTTTTCTTAGCAAGGATCACCCGATTCAAATGTTATCACTCGATTGAATGGGCCTTATTAGTGGTTATCAGCTGATAGATATGGGCCAGTAAGGGTCTTCTACGCCTACTGGTAGGCTCAGAATTCAATTCAATTCAATTCATCTTTATTTGTATAGCGCTTATACAATGTAGATTGTGTCAAAGCAGCTTCACATGGAAGAATATAGTGAATTGAAACAGTGTCAGTTCAGTTTCAGAGATTAAGTTCAGTTCAGTTTAGCCCAGGTCAGTGTGGGTTAATAATCACTACTGAGAGTCCAAACACTGAAGAGCAAATCCATCGGTGCGCATCGTCTGTCCTTGGAGCATCACAGGAGTCAGTCTCATGCTTTCACTCCACGATGACCACCACAGCAGCTGCTCAGGATACGGCCTGGTCCAGAAAACCTTGGGATCATCTCGTCGCTGGTCTTGGATCGCATCAGTGGCACTGCATAGTCTGAGGGCCTTGGGATGAGTACCCCCAGGTGGATACAGAATAAGGAGAATAATTAGCGTAGCTGCTGTTCATAGTGTATATAAACAAGAAGCCAAATCCTGTGTGGGGCACACTATGTAATGCAATAAGTGTATGCTTTGCTAAAAAGATAGGTCTTTAATCTAGTTTTGAAGAGCGAGAGTGTGTCTGAGCCTCGGACATTATCAGGAAGGCTATTCCAGAGTTTAGGGGCTATAAATGAGATGGCTCGACCTCCTTTACTCGATTTAGCTATTCTAGGTACTACAAGAAGCCCTGAGTTTTGAGATCTTAAAGAGCGGGTTGGGTTGTAGCGTGACAGGAGGTTGGTTAAATAACAGAAGGCTGTTATCATTCATCCACATGGTTAATCAGCTACACAAACAGAGAAGACTCCAGATCCAGATCTGTTTTTTACATTACTGTGACAGTTGGGTTTAGGGTTAGGGTAAGGGTAGACGTTAATAAAATACAATTGCTGGGAAATTTAAAAAATAATGTAAATAATTCTCATGGTTAATCAGCTATACTATTAGAAAAGTCTCCAGATCCAGATCTGTTTTTACATTTCTGTGCCGGTTGTGTTTAGAGTTGGGGTAAGGGTAGACGTTAATAAAATATAATTATTGGTAATTAATGGTAAATTTAATAAATAATATAAATAATTCTCTAATTCCCACAGCGGTATGTGATGTATAGCTAATTAACCATGTGGATGGATGATAACAGCCTTCTAAGCCTACCAGTAGGTGCAGAAGGCCCCTACTGGCCCATATCTATCAGCAGATAACCACTAATAACGCCCATTCAGTTGAGTGAAAACATTCCAATCGACTGCAAGAATGCATCAACTTGATCAGTAACAGCAAATAAACATATAATGTTCCAAACAATTTCCAGATTTAAAATAAATGTGTAAATTTTCTATTTATTAATAAACGAGTTACATTTTTTCCTCTTCTGGCAGCACCAGAACTTTGCTGATCTTTACTGAATGGCTCAGAATTGCTGAGTAAGAGTTATCGCTGTAACTTGAGTGTGACTGAAGGCCTTTTGAGCATTAGAAATGTCCCCTCGTAGCCATCGCCCCGGTCTCCTCTCTTCTTTGTGTAAAGCGCTGAAGAGGGAAGTTCTAATCCGCAGGAAATGAGAGTGGAGACAGAGCGAGATCGATGGAGATCGCAGTCGAGCACAATGGCCCGTGAAGACACATCTCTGATGGCCGACTTTCATTCTTCAATACCAGCAGCCGGCGAGGCCATTGTGTCATAGAGCTCAACATCTTCCTCTTAGTTCCTTACAGCGGGTGGGAATTACCAAGATGCTCTATTTATGAAAACTTGGAGGATACAGTAATCTCTCTCGCTCTCCCTCTCTCTCTTTTTGTCTGTCTCTCTCTGTCATTTACGCTGGTGTTGGTCTTGCTGCAGAGGGGAATTTGAGGACAAAAAATGAGGGAAAGCAGAAGGAAATTAAAGCTGCAAGCAGCAGTAAAAGTGACCTAGCATCTGAGTAACCTTTAAGATAACAGCATATACATCTGACATTATGCATTTAAAGGGATCGCTCAACCAAAATTGTAAATTATTTCATAATTTACCCAACTTCTACTTGTTTCAAAACCTATTTGAGTTTCTTTCTCCTGTTGAACGCAGATGAAGATGTACTGAAGACTTTTGGGGGGAACAAAAAAAAAAAAATTGGCTCATTGACTTCCATTTTTCCAATTTTTTACTTCCTACTGTGAATGTCAATGGCTGCTTTTTTCCCAACATTCTTCATAACATATTTTCATTTAGTGATTAAGAGAAGAAATAAATTCTAAAAGCGTAGAACCACTTGAGTATGAAAAAATGTAAGGCTTTTATTTTTTTTCTTTCATTTTTGGGTGAACTGTCTCTTTAAGTGGGTAGATATCCTTCCCCCAGCAGGCTTAGCTATAACTCAATACTACACTGTAAAAAAAAAAAAGTAATTTTACGGTTCATTTCCAACAGCTGGGATGCGAAAAAAAAAAAAAAAAACTTTAAATAACGGTCGTTAAATTAAAGAAATTTACCGTAAAATAACAGAGGTTGAATTACAGAAATTTACCAGAGATTTAAATTTAAGGAAATCTCTGTAATTTATTGCCTATTATTTTACGGTAAATTTCTGTAATTTAACAGCCATTTTTTTTTTTTTCGGCCCACTAGCTGCCGGAAATAAACCCTAAAATTCTGGATTTTTTACAGTGTTGTGTATAGATGTCTTCAGGCCAGGATTTATTAAAATTTCTTTCAAACTTTTCAAACTTAAAGTTTGCTGCAGATTGAATGTTGTACGTTTAAGTTGAAAAAACTTTTGAGTCACAATGTGGTTTTATTGGTTACAAAAACCATAGAGAGTAAGGGCTCCTGTTCGATTATAACCATAAGAAAACATGTAGCAACTAATGTGCTAACTATTTAAGTTGGATATGGCCTAAAAGATAAAAAAAAATGTTTTTATGCCTAGTTGTTTTGGTGCTTAAAATCTGTAGCATCTGCCTGGAAAAGTTTGAACAGTTCATGGCCTGGATGAAAGGGGTCTTGAATGATGTTACCTGTCGTTTCCTCATTCTGGAGATGTCCTTGAGCACACAAATAATTCTCTCAGCTGTCCTGCAACCTTCTTATGTCTGATTCGGTGGCTGATTCTCAAATTGTCCCTCAAAGGTACATTTGGGTACTACTTGGGTAGCTTTGAGGTACCAATAAATAGACTCTTTCATTACAAATGTGTCCTTTTTGAAAAGGTACTGCCTCAGTGACAGCTCTTTTCCTTTTTTCCTTAGAGTGTCGCATGAGAACAACTTAATTGACGTCTATAGAGGTGCCATTATTTGGCCATTTTGTTACATCGATTTTTTGAAACCCATATTAAATGTTTATTTTCACCACACTGTAAAAAAAAAACTCAGCTTACAATTTTAAGGCAACCAGCTTCAGGACATTTTTTAAGTTTACTCGACTTAAATCGAGTCAAATGCAGTACTTTGAAAGTTGAGTCAACTCAAAAAAGCTCTGCAGCAAGTTGCCTTACAATAGACTGATTTCACGCGGCCGCCATTATTAACAGCGAAATCGAGGCTGCGGTGGGAAGAAACCCGGAAGTATTGCCTGAGTCACACAGGAATATTGTGTATGTCACGATTACCAGTGATCCAGCCTGAGCAGATTGCTGGTAAACACCTAGGACTACAAATCCACTGATAAATGGACTACATATTCAGTCATGCACCACACACACACAACCGGTTCCAAATCCTGTTTGATTACACACTCGCAGCTGATACTCATGTATATTGATTATGTGGACTATTCAAACCCCTCTGTTTCACACACGTTGCGGAGTATTGTTTAGCTGTTGCTGTCTGTACGTAAGTGTTTATCCCTGTTTCCTGTATTTTTGATCTTGGACTGTTTATCGTGTTTTGACCCTTTGCCTGTTTTTGGATTATGCTTTTGGATTCCCTTTGACACTGTTAATGCTGGTTTTTGATCCCTGCTTGTCTGACCATTCTCATAATAAAGCTGCATTTGGAACTACCCCGGTTTGCATAGCATTTACAGTATACACAACAAAATACTCAGCAACATGTGTGTGAAACAGAGGGGTTTAAATAGTCCACATAATCAATGTACATGAGTATCAGCTGCGTGTGTGTAATCAAACAGGATTTGGAACAGGTTGTGTGTGGTGCATGACTGAATATGTAGTCCATTTATCAGTGGATTTGTAGTCCTAGGTGTTTACCAGCGATCTGCTCAGGCTGGATTATCGGTAATTGTGACAGTGTACCTGGCTGTATATCTTATCAGTGAAGAAAAAGTGACCCAAATGTATAATTTCACCGCCTTCCGAGTGATCCGAAGGTTCGTTGTGAATGAATAGTGAAAATAAAAAGGGATATTGGACCTAATTTTCAGCTAAGTTAAGGGAAATGGCACTACTTAGCTATCGTTTTCTTTCCCAAACACACATTTTAGATGCCATTTATCAAACTCAAGTTAATGAACTGATTCTTTCACTATATTAGACTTGTCATGATACAACATTTTGGTAATGAAATAAAAAAACGCCCATTTCTCGTGTGTTCACATGCTCAGCAGAAATTACTATGATTGGCTGTGAAGGTCCTCAGTTCACCAAACTCACTGCTGTTTACTGAGTGCAAACACAGACGAGCGATCCGCTGTTGAATCCACTAATCGTCACGGCTTTAAAACAATCCAATGTCCGTCTAGGTGTGTTTTTAATCTGTGAAGAACGGTGTACTGATAACCTTCACAGTCATTCTGTTGAGCACTGGTGAATACTCAAATCAGCAAATCAGCTGTGTTTATGAGCGCGCTCAGCGGCGCTTAAATGTTAGCGGGAAATGGAAGTGTTTTAAAACATCAGTACCGGAACAACACTGTTACAGACAACACGAAGATGTGCTACAGAGGACTGCATTGTTTTATCACTCACCGGGTTACATAGGCTAAAGCAGGGAAGCGTCCCCACGGTGTTTACCTGCTGCCATGAACTGAAGCCTACGAGGACACTTCAGCGTATCACTCTTAAAGAGATTGTGATGTTGTTTAATGCCTAATATGCTTTTAATAGTTTCAATTAAACTGAACTGAATGATATTAAAGTGATGTTTACACCATTTCTGTTTGAAGTTTGAAGTCGCAGCAACTGCTGGAGGTTTGTAGCCCACAGCATGTTGTTGCAATGTTTACAGTGGTAATCCTATACTTCTGTGTTTCTTTCCACCGCAGCCTCGCTTTCGTGTTTTAAAATGGCGGTCGCGTGATATAAGCGTATTTTGAGTTGAGTCAACTTTCTTTTGGTTTTTACAGTGCACTTCTGGCATGCGCTATATTTCAATACTTTTCTCGATTGTTTAATTCCTTAAAATGTGGCGTTTGGGCTCTATTTTAAGATTAAAGACAGCACTGGAAAAATTATTAGTTATTTAACTTGAGTAAAGCAAGTAAACCCTATGCCTCAAAAACAACAAGTGGATTTTACTTAAAAAAAAAAGTGAATAAATCTGTTATAACTTGGAATTATTAAGTGGACTTAACTTATTATTTTCTAATTATAAACATAGTTTGTTTACCTAATACATTTAAGCCAATGATTTTACTCAGTATTTAAAGTAAAGTCAGCTTATCACTTTACAAGCAATGGGTTTACTCACTTTTTTAAAGTAAAGTTAACTAATTTACAGTGAGAGGTCAAAGTAGTCAATAATAGTGTTGTTGCTTCCAAATCTTGTGCGGCTTCTTATTACACATTTAAAAACACACATTGAGACAAAAGACACAATTTCTGGACATGTTTTTTCCTCCAACTTCACCTTCCTTTTTTTTTTCTTCTTTGTCTCAGGCTATATGATGCATACAGCAGAGGTGTAGGGTCTGTGAGGCTCAAAGGGGCTCCTGGGGGACCCGGGGTCTGTTTCTTTAATCTGTTTGTAACCCAGTAAATGGGGAACTTCTCTAGGGAGCAGCAAGGAGAATATGTCCTACAAGGCGCTTTTTGTTTACTTCGGTTATTCACATCCCTTGGCTTCTTCCTGTCATTTTGTAAAGTATAGAACTCTGAATCCCTGAGGCTGAAGTGGAAAGAAGCGAGGATGAAAAAATATAATAAATAAATAAATAAATAAAAGGAAAATCTTGTGCTTTTAGTGATAATGTTCGTCTTGTAAGGACCATAGGTGTATGGATACAGTATATGAAACATATACAAATTGCAAAAATTATAGTTTTCAAACAAGTCTCCTCAAGAGTCATTCATTAGCCAGATTAAAAATAAATAAATAAAAATAACCACCCAACTTATATAGCATTTAGCATTTGAGAAATAAGAAAATTAAAAATTATACATTACCTACCTAGTTTTGAGTAATGCATTAACATAGGAAAAAAAGTTTTGCTATAGTACTTAACTGTTTAATTATATTTTAAACAAATATATTATTGATGAGAATAAGAGACTTATATAAAACCTGAATAAACTTGAATGATTAAACCTCACTTAAATTAAATTAAATTAAATTAAGGCGACGCAGTGGCGCAGTAGGTAGTGCTGTCGCCTCACAGCAAGAAGGTCGCTGGGTCGCAGGTTCGAGTCTTGGCTGGGTCAGTTGGCGTTTCTGTGTGGAGCTTGCCCCTGTGTTCGCGTGGGTTACCTCCGGGTGCTCCGGTTTCCCCCACAGTCCAAAGACATGTGGTACAGGTGAATTGGGTAGGCTAAATTGTCCGTAGTGTCTGAGTGTGAATGAGTGTGTGTGGATGTTTCCCAGAGATGGGTTGCGGCTGGATGGGCATCCGCTGCGTAAAATCGTGCTGGATAAGTTGCCGGTTCATTCCGCTGTGGCGACCCCAGATTAATAAAGGGACTAAGTCGAAAAGAAAATGAATGAAATAAAATTAATAAAATAAAATAAAAAATACCTTAATATGAGGGTCATTATAGATTACTCTCATATTTAACTTCCTCTAATGCAAAGTTCACACCAAACGCATAAACTTACGAGTGGGATGTTTTTCTCCCCAAATAAATTTTCCATCCAATTTGAATTATTTGTAAATTCTGGATTGCACATTGGGTGTCAGTTGCACCACTTGGCAAGTAATTATTACTCACTTTAATACGTAAAGTGATCATCATTCAGTATTATTTTAGTAAATTTGCTGTCAATTTCATTCTGCTTTGCATCAGTACAAACAACATGCGCATTTCCCCAAGCAGCCGCTGTCCATGGTGCTGAAATAGGCCAAATCAATGAGATGTGTCCACACACAGAGCTTTAAAGTCACAGAGAGTTAATTGAATTTGAATATAGCTAATTACATGTAAACTCAAATGTAGCTTTAGCCAGTCATCATATATAAAGCTTTGATGATACGAATATGTGAATTTATTTGCTATTTAAAATTTCCTTGGATTTCCTCACATTTTTCTATTCAGTTATTTGTATATTAAGTCATTTGTAGACTGAAGTACTGCTAGTTAAACCACTTGGAACCTGCTCTGCTGTCACAGTATCATCTATTTCAGATCTATCTGCCCTTCAATGTTAAATAAACGAAGTGTATTGTAGTTTGTTGATTTATCTGTTAGTTAGACAACATTTTCAAAGTCAAAGTGGGTGGTTCTTTGCCACAGTTTAGAGTCTGTCTATCTATCTATATCCATCTATCCATCAATATATATGTCTGTCTTTGTTAATAATAATAATAATAATAATAATAATAATAACAAAGCTTATGTAAACAAAATTTATTTTTAAATAAACAACAGCAACAACACATAGTATCATAGTATAAAGCAATTATAAACAAACACTAAAACACAAGGAATGATTAGTACAAATAAAATAGATACTACTTCACTGTGTTAATATTTTGAACTGATATATATATATATATATAAGTCAGAATTATTCAGAATTATTAGCCCCCCTTTGAATTTTTTTTCTTATTTAAATATTTCCCAAATGATGTTTAACAGAGCAAGGAAATTTTCACAGTATGTCTGATAATTTTTTTCTTCTGGATAAAGTTTCATTTGTTTTATTTCGGCCAGAATAAAAGCAGTTTTAATTGAAAAAAAAAAAAACATTTTAGGGACAAAATTATTAGCCTCTTTAAGCTATATATGTTTTCGATAGTCTACAGAACAGACCATTGTTGTACAATAACTTGCCTAATTACCCTAACCTGCCTAGTTAACCTAATTAACCTAGTTAAGCCTTTGAATGTCACTTTAAGCTGTATAGAAGTTTCTTGAAAAATATCTAGTCAAATATTATTTACTGTCATCATGGCAAAGATAAAATAAATCAGTTATTAGAAATGAGTTATTAAAACTATTATGTTTAGAAATGTGTTGAAAAAAAATCTTCTTTCCATTAAACAGAAATTGGGGAAAAAAGTAAGCAGGGGGGCTAATAATTTTGACTTCAACTATATATATATATATATATATATATATATATATATATATATATATATATATATATATATATATATATATATATATATATATATATATAAATAACCTGGTACAAACAGGATAACGCAAAAGCCTAGTGGTTCCACCAACAAACCAGCATTCCCTAAAAAACACAGCATCCAAACAAAACACAACATACTGACAGTGCTCAAGCTACTTTCATTTGTGATATTTCATAATTTAAGTGACTTTAAAAAAAGTTTATTATGTGTAAGTAAATGTTTGGGATATGATTATGGGTAAATAATTGAACAACCTTACCTAAGTATCTCACCACATAACCATGATAGCATGGTGTTATGAAACATGGCTGAATACAAATCTTCGTGTATGTGGGCCATTATGATGGACTCGAATTATTTATGTGCAGTCGGGAACGCTAGACTTAATTTGTGGCACGTTTCTTATTAAAACTGAGGTATAGGGCTTTGGAAGACAGATGGCGCAGGCATATGAGGAGTGTAAAACATTGAACTGTAAATGCAAAGCCACGGCCAGCAGAATCTACCGCAGTCACATTTGAAAATAAACATGTGTACAAGGCGGTTGAGTTGATGTGTGGTTTTTATGCCAACTCCCAGGAGAGTTTAAATAGAAAAGACAAAGAAAAGTTGCTGTTAATTTACTCGTTTGACTTTTTTTAAATCATTATTATAAATATTGTAGTGCATAAAGATTTTTAAACCGAAACTGAAACCATAGTCCTTGATGATTCATCAAATGCAAGTAAATGGCTACCTAAAGGTCCCTTGACTAATTGAAAAAAAAAAAAAGAAAAGTGTTTTAGATGTTAGTATCAGTATGTTAGTTTTTAAGATCTCTATAAGCTAGTGTGTTCCAAAACAGTGACGGAATTTGCGTTTCACCTCATACTTCAGCATCAAATCTTGACCAATCAAATGCTCTCTAGTATCTGACATGCCATGCCCCCTTTCAAAACGCTTGTCATTTGCTTTTCAATTGAGGCGCTCTCAATTGAACCACTCTCACTGGCAGAGCTGACATAAAACAAAACACTATCAGCTTTTTTTTTTTAGGGGAGGGACTACTCTATGGCCCACCCTCTCTTCATGATTCAGTTGTGTTAGTAGGACTAGCAGGGGGCGCTTAACCTGCAATCTGTGTGGGTCCTAATGCACCAGTATATTGATGAGGACTCTATCCTGCTCAGTGAGCGCCGTCTTTCGGATGAGACGTTAAACCTGACTCTCTGTGGTCGTTAAAAATTCCAGTATGTCCTCCAAAAAAAAGAGTAGGAGTTTAACCCCAGCATCCTGGCCAAATTTGCCCACTGGCCTTTGTCTTTCATGGCCTCCTAACCATCCCCATATCATAATTCACAATATGGCTGCCGTCGCGTCATTGAGGAGATCCCCCCCAATGTGTAAAGTGATTTGAGTGTCCAGACAAGGGCTATATAAATGTAAGGAATTATTATTATTATTACTATTATTATTATTATTATTATTATTATTATTATTATTATTATTATTATTATTATTATTATTGTTATTATTATTATTATTATTATTATTATTATTATTATTAATATTATTATTATTATTATTATTATTATTATTAGTAGTAGTAGTAGTAGTAGTTGTTGTAGTAGTAGTATTATTGTTATTATTATTATTATTATTATTATTATTATTATTATTATTATTATTATTGTTATTATTATTATTATTGTTATTATTATTAGTAGTAGTAGTAGTAGTAGTAGTAGTAGTAGTAGTATTGTTATTATTATTATTATTATTATTATTATTATTATTATTATTATTATTATTATTATTATTCTGTTGAGCACAGAAGAATTTATATTGAAAATGCTTGGAACCTATAAACATCAATGCCATCAATGCCATCAATGTTTTTTTTAACAGGGTTATATCTTATTTATAAGTCACAAGTTAATTAAATGATGACTGAATTTGGTAACACTTTACTTAAAGGGGGTGTTAATAAGACTGTCACAACACCATTACAATCATTACATGACACCTAATGAATATGAAGGACATTTTATGTGTGCTTATGATAACTTTTAAGTGTCAGTTAAATAATTTTAAAAGTAGAGATGACATTGTTTGAGATGTTTTTTTTTTTATTTGACATAAATGTTAACTTGACATTGCAGAGACAGCAAAACTTGTCATAAATCTGTCATAAACATGATTATCACGAGGCCATTATAATTGCGTCATGAACTTTACATTAGTGTCATCAATATGTCTCTTGACCTCAACTACAGGGGTACAATTTGAGGTGAAGGGGTGAAATTTGTCATAAAATGTCATTAAATAGAATGGCATGGTGGCTCAGTGGTTAGCATTGTTTCGTCACAGCAAGAAGGTCACTGGTTCGAGCTCTGGCTGGGTCATTGGCATTTTTATGTGGAGTTTGCATGTTCTCCCCGTGTTGGCGTGGGTTTTCCGGTGTCCCCCTCAGTCCAAAGATATGCGCTATAGGGGAATTGAATAGACTAAATTTTCCATAGTATGTGTTTGAATGAGAGTGTGTGGGTGTTTCTCAGTACTCGGTTGTGGCTGCAAGGGCATCCGCTGCATAAAACATTCATTCATTCATTTTCTTTTCGGCTTAGTCCCTTTATTAATCTGAGGTCGCCACAGCGGAATAAATAGCCAACTTATCCAGCACGATTTTACGCAGCGGATGCCTTTCCAGCCGCAACCCATCTCTGCGAAACATCCACACACACTCATTCACACTCATACACTACGGACAATTTAGCCTACCCAATTCACCTGTACTGCATGTCTTTGGACTGTGGGGGAAACCGAAGCACCCGGAGGAAACCCACGCGTACGCAGGGAGAACATGCAAACTCCACACAGAAACGCCAACTGACCCAGCCGAGGCTCGAACCAGCGACCTTCTTGCTGTGAGGCAACAGCACTACCTACTGCGCCACCGCGTCGCCCCTGAATAAAACATATGCTGGATAAATAAGGGACTACGCCAAAGGAATATGAATGAATGAATGAATGAATGAATGAATGTCATTAAACACCTTTAAATATTAATGACACTGTTATACAATTATTTGCGAGAGTATGGCCAATTTGACTGACAAGTTCAGTTTGTTCTTCTGTAAAGTAATCTAACAAATATTGCTGACACATTTATAATGGCCACATGATAATCATGTTTATAACAGATTTATGACAAGTTGTGTTATCTTGTTAATGTCAATTTGTCATTACAAAGACCTCAAACAATGTCACCTTTGGTTTTAAAATGACCTAACTAAGCAAATCACACTTAATAACAATTAAAGTCTTATGAACACCCACTTCAAGTAAAGTATTAC
>LR812537.1:46890957-46965957 GCA_903798195.1 Danio kyathit | reverse complement strand
ATAATGAAAACCCATCAAAATGAAATCTGTAATAAGACAGCATGACCCTTTCTAATGATATTGCATGCAGAATATAAAAGACAAAAAATAAAATGATAATTAATGTATTTCCAAAATAAAAAGGGAATTGCTCTGCGGGATGCTGAAAGTGAAACTGTGGCCACTCAGTTACTGTTCAGTATGAACCTTTAATTTAAGTTGTTTGAAATAAATAACAACGTCAATACAAATCCACATTAGCAACACAGGCTGTGAGTCCTGCGGTTAAAGTAAATTAAATTCATCATAACCAAAGCAAATTAATGAATACATATGAAGAGTCATGCTGTTGAAGTATTAATTATAGTTATTAAGTTGATAATTAAATTCTAATGTCAGTTTTGTGCAAATGTATAACCATCTCAAGGTTTTATTAAATGATTGGTAACTTGACCATGAAGATTCTAAATGTTTTGATGAACAGGAATGTAAAATGCTTTAAAAGTCCATCATAAGCACTAAGATTCAGGCTGGATCATAAATGAATGTTTGAGATTCATTTAAATGAGCTGAAGCTATGTATTAAGGCACTTTTATGAGTGTTGCTTCAATACGAAAGCATCTGCCAAGAGGTCATAAAGGGTCATACAGTACCATCATACACTGATTATATCTGACAGTAATACTATTAAGATAATAAACACACTTATAGAGAACATTTAAAGAGCTTTTGAACTGAGAAATAAAAGCTCCATTGATCTTTCAGTCAAATAAAAGGTCACCATCATAAAAAACATTCCAATTTTAGAGCTCAAAACTCATTTAAGGAAATCTGGATATAAGCATAACTGAATAATAAGAGTTTAGTAAATGGAAATGGCATACCATCAGCCTCAAACTTCATTTTTCTCCCTCACTTTCATGAAAATTTTGTGTGTAAAACAACAATGAATATCAGGTAAATTGGAACAAAACTATGATGATCCTTATGGGATTAATAATATGCACACCCCAGGTTGCATTTCATTTTAGTTTAGTTTATTTGTTTACAGGGTCAATGCACATTAATAAACATTACTGTAAAATGTGCCAGAATTAGCCAAGAATGGCTATTTTTCATCTGTAGACCCCTTACAGAATGTTAATGTTAATTTTTTATGTTTATCTAAGCTTGTATTACTCATACTACTGTATATACAAGTCAGAATTATTAGCCCCCCTGAATTATTAGCCCCCCTGTTTATTTTTTCCCCAATTTCTGTTTAACGGACATATTTTATCAACACATTTCTAAACATAACAGTTTTAATAACTCATTTCTAATAACTGATTTATTTTATCTTTGCCATGATGACAGATATTTTTCATGACACTTCTATACAGCTAAAGTGACATTTAAAGGCTTTACTAGGTTAACTAGTCAGGTTAGGATATTTAGGCAAGGTATTGTATAACGTTGGTTTGTTCTGTAGACAATCGAAAAAATATATAGCTCAAAGGAGCTAATGATTTTGACCTTAAATGGTTTTTAATAAATTAAAAACTGCTTGTATTCTAGCCGAAATAAAAAAAAATAAGACTTTCTCCAGAAGAAAAAAAAATATTATCAGACATACTATGAAAATTTCCTTGCTTTTTTAAACATAATTTAGGAAATATTTAAAAATAAACTAAAAATTCAAAAGGGGGCTAATAATTCTGACTTCAACTGCATGTGAGACTTGCAACTTGCAAATGTATTCAGCACCATCCAGAAGAGTCACAATGTCTGTTTAAAAGTATCTTTTGTTAGTTTGAAATGCATATTGTAAAAATTTGCAGCGTATGTTTGTAATGAGGCAAAAAACACATGTAGACTGCTAAATATAAGCGTTCAATGCACACTTGTCATATCATTTAGCTCTTTCACAAGCTGCGAAGCATCAAAGCAGAGCTTATTAATATTCACGACCACACCAAATATTTAACTTACACTACCTGACAAAATTCTTGTCGTCGATCAGTTGTAAGAGCAACAAATTAAATCTTGACTTCTAGTTGATCATTTGAAAAAGTGGCAGAAGGAAAAATTTTCCGATGAATCATCTGTTGAACTGCATCCTAATCATCACAAATACTGCAGAAGACCTATTGGAATCCTCATGGACCCAAGATTCTCACAGAAATCAGTCAAGTTTGGTGAAGGAAAAATCATAGTTTAGGGTTACATTCAGTATTGGGGCATGTGAGAGATCTGCAGAGTGGATGGCGACATCAACAGCCTGAGGTATCAAGACATTTGTGCTGCCCATTACTTTACAAACCAAATGAGAGGGAAATTCTTCAGCAGGATAGCGCTCCTTCTCATGCTTCAACCTCCACATCAAAGTTCCTGAAAGCAAAGAAGGTCAAGGTGCTCCAGGATTGGCCAGCCCCGTCATCAGACATGAACAATATTGAGCATGTCTGGGGTAAGATGGAGGAGACATTGAAGATGAATCCAAAGAATCTTGATGAACTCTGAGAGTCCTGCAAGAACGCTTTCTTTGCCATTCCAGATGACTTCATTATTAAGTTATTTGAGTCGTTGCAGAGATGTATGGATGCAGTCCTCCAAGCTCATAAGAGTCATACACAATATTAATTCTTTTTCCACTGCTCCATGACCACAGAGAGTCAGGAACTCGGTTTAACGTCTCATCCAAAAGACGAATATGGTCAAAACCAAGCTTAGGGGTAATTCCTGTGCTTATAAATGCTTATAAATGAGCATATAAAGCTGTTTCTGAAGAGTTTTTAAATTTAAACAAGCTACATATTTGCTATATAGATATGAGAGAAGAGTTTAGCATATTTAATCAATGCACTCCTTTAAAAACAGCTCACATCGAAGCCAAACAACAGTTTGTAAATTTGCTGCTTTATTATGTAATAGTGTGTCTAAACTTCACCTCTGCAGATCAACCCCTACTTCTATACCACTCCCTGTTTAGCCCCACCCACCAATGTTTTGCTTCACCCACATATTTGTGTATATAGTAGTTAAATAACAAGAGGCAGACTCAAGTCTACCCAGAAACCAAATGATAAAGATGCTATGAAGACAAGATCTGGTAACACTTTATTTTGATGGTCCGTTTGAGTATTAGTAGACTGTCTGCTTAATATGTTGATACTGCTCCTTCAACAGACATTTAACAGACTAAGAAACTTTGCAAGTACATGTCAACTTACACTAACCCTAACCTTAACCCAAACTCTAACTCCAACCTAACAGTCTACTTATAATCTAATGAGAAATTGTTGGCATGTGCACTGCAAATTTTAGATAGTAGATTTAACTACCTTAGAATTAAAATTTACACTTCCTCTGAGTTTATATGGGAACCACTATAAAAGTGTTGAAATAACACTTTTGGAAGAGTTAACATTATCAACACTCAGAGAGTGTTAATTAGCAAACTCTTACAGTGTAAACTCGTACACCGAGACGTTTTTTGCTCGCGTTTTCTGTCGACGTTTAACGCCTTGTGACTAAATAAAGGGCGTCAATGTGACCGTGCACACCAACACGCAAAACGCCAGGCGCAAAAGCATCATTTTTAAAAAAACGTCTCATGCTCGTTTTTTTTTTTTTTTTTTGACGCGCCGCATCAAAACCCTCTCCACCAATCAGATTGGCACTTTTGTTCACGTGCACGGAGTTGCTGAAGTTACAGTAAACAGCACTTGGAGGCGCTCAAGCGCAAAACTGTCAATGCGAGCGCACACTTAAGAAGATGCCCAGAGGCGATATGAACGTGGAGCTGCTTCATTGCACTGGTGAACAATAATCATTTCCCCATCGCTAGAGCTGGAGCTGCTACTTGAACCATCCATAACAACAAGCGTGTCAACGTTGTCTTCTTCTTCTGTGTTACAAGCGGGTGTCAGAAGCTAACGTCAAGGAGTGATTTTGCATACTCTTCTGCTCGACGCCTGTGAAAATCGCTTGGGTTTGAATCTGGAAAAACGTCTTGAAAAAATTTAACAAACAGACCATCAAAATAAAGTGTGACCCAAGATCCAGAGAAATCCAGAGAAACTAAACATTTCTTTATGTTTTTGACTTGCTATGCACATGAAAGTGGGAATATTTTGACTTGCAAACCTTTCTTTTGTTTTGTATAATAACATGGCAGGGAACCCATTATAAAAATTATATCACACATGGTTTTAGGTCAAATTAAAACCACTGTATATGTTTCCTGAAGGCACAGTGAGATGTTTCTTTGGATTCATGGTTTCAGACTTCTGAACTCTCTGCGCACCCGCTCATTATCTGAAAATAAACACAGATTTCTCCTTTGCTAACAAGGCCGTGACTCAGGCTTTCTCCCACTCAATGGACTGTAGGATCAGCTGCTTGAACAGCTTTTGTTTTTATGACACCACATGAGAACATAATAACTGCAACTTTAATGGTGATTCCTGGAACCATTTGGCTTATAGAGATTTTTTTTTTTATCTTAGTGAATTATCAGGGCTGATGCGGATCGCCCTTCATCGCTGTCATATTATAACCATCGTGACCCCTGATATAACGCTTCCTTTCCATGTATTGAAGACAGTAAGCCATAAGCATCTTATGATGAAAATGAGTTAAAGTGGAATCATCTCTGAAAAAACGATTTCCATCCATGCTACATGGCTGGAAATGTATGCCATAGGCTAATTTTAGGTTCCGTTAAAGCAAATTTACACACAAAGGCGGCCCAGAAACCAAACCTGAAGCAGCATATTTACAGCATATGTATTTACGTAAACTGTTTAATGCTGCATAGTGTGTTTACACTGAATTCAAAGCAGACACAGACACGCTTCAGTGCTGCCTTAAATTGGCTGTGTAAAGATGATATTTGAACCTAAAGTATCTATACAATTACAACACAACATTGTAGCCGATATACTGTACACTTGTTAAATAAAACATGAAATCATTCATATGTGGCATTTTTTTTTATTTTGCTTGTTTTTTAATTGTTACATTTTTTAAATTGGTTATTTAAATAAATAAATTCATCTGAATAAATAAGTAGTATAAGTGGTATATGGTTTGTTACAGGACAATGGTTGAGATGCATAAAAACCTGAAATTTTATTCTCAAAATTCTCATTTTGATTCTTAAAATTCTCATAATTCTGGATTTTTTTTCTCAAAATTCTCAAACAAAAACAAAAAAACACAGAATCTCAAAAAAAAAAAAAAAAAAAGGAAAAATCCTGAAAAAAAACTTTAAATAATCTAAATGAAGTGCTTGGCAATTAATTATAATAATCAAAATTGAGTTTTGATATATTTACAGTACAAAATTTACAAAATATCTTTATGAACATGATTTTTACTTAATTTGACCCATTAGTTATGATCATTTTGACCTGAACAATGTATTTCATTTTTGCTTTTGCTATATACTTATGCAACCTAAGAATGCTTTTGGGCTCCAGGGTCACATACTGCAATATAACAGGTTATATATATATTTTTAAAAATTAGTATTACATTTTACTGAAAAAGAGAAAAAATGCTCTTTAGCTCTAAATATATATATATATATATATTCATTCATTCATTTTCTTGTCGGCTTTGTCCCTTGCGGGGTCGCCACAGCGGAATGAACCGCCAACTTATCCAGCACGATTTTACGCAGCGGATGCCCTTCCAGCCGCAACCCATCTCTGGGAACTTCCACACACACATTCACAATCATACACTATGGACAATTTAGCTTACCCAATTCACCTGTACTGCATGTCTTTGGACTGTGGGGGAAACCGGAGCTCCCGGAGGAAACCCACGCGAACCCAGGGAGAACATGCAAACTCCACACAGAAACGCCAACTGACCCAGCCCAGCCGAGGTTCGAACCTGCGACCCAGCGACGTTCTTGCTGTGAGGCAACAGCACTACTTACTGCGCCACTGGGTTGCCATATATATATATGGCATATATATATATATATTTACATACAATATACAGCCATATCACACTGCTACTTGTGTGATGTTGCAGTTTATGCGGTCTCTGTCGCCATCTTGACAGGCTGATGGACACAGACGCGCTGTATAAAAAACTGCAAAGTTGCCATCTAAACAACTACATTCTCGCCTAAAAAAGCATCAAAAGTACACTATGTTGTCCAACAGCTGCAAAATTTGTCAAACTGTAGTGAGTTTATTCATCACTCCAGTAGTGCGGATACCAGGCGTAATTGCAGAAGTTTAAACATACCTAAAAATCATTAAATCTACACTAAAAGATATCTGTTCATTAATGGTCTCTGTAGAGTACAGAGCAAGGAAATTTTCACAGTATGTCTGATACAATTTTTTTTCTTCTGGAGAAAGTCTTATTTGTTTGGTCGATAGTCTACAGAACAAACCTTCGTTATACAATAACTTGCCTAATTACCCTAACCTGCCTAGTTAACCTAATTAACCTAGTTAAGCCTTTAAATGTCACTTTAAGCTGTATAGAAGTGTCTTGAAAAATATCTAATGAAATATTATTTACTGTCATCATGGCAAAGATAAAATAGATCAGTTATAAGAAATGAGTTATTAAAACTATTATGTTTAGAAATGTGCTGAAAAAACCTTCTCTCTGTTAAACAGAAAATATAAACGTGGGGCTAATCATTCTGACTGAAAAATAAAGTCTTGAGAAGCATAAACTGTTGAGTAATTTGTTTTAAAGCCATCATTTAGTTTTGTCAATATTTGATCCAAAACAATGAGTTGCATTTTTTAGAGTGTCCCACTATAATCTGCTCATCACACACGCACACACAGGGAGAGAGAGAGATTAACTTTCGATGCTCTTAATCAGTCAGTATGTTTGTGTGTCATTAAAATGAGTCACTAAAGGTTCAGCGTTCTATATTTAGACTCAAATTAACACCTGATGCTGAAATAGTCCTGTACTTCCTGTCATGCTTTAGTGTGTGTGTGTGTGTGCATGTGCATGTGTGTGTTTGTGTGTGTGTGTGTGTGTGTTGGGGGTGTGGCTCCTGGGGCAGGGTACAGTGTTAGTGTGTCAGTTGAAACACCAGCAGATTGAGTCTCCGCAAGCGTCTGTCTGCTTTCATATAGCATCTGTGTGGACTTACACTACACTGGTGTGGTGAGTACATACATAGCTGTACTTTTTTAACAAGGACAAACTGTTAAAACTAGCTTTGAGGGCAGTCTTGGGGTAAAATGTGTATATCAAAGCTTATGTTTGTGAGAAATGCAGTAAAGATCCTGTCTTATTGTGATTGCTTTTAAATGTTTAAACCACCTCAAACACATCCTTCCTTCCTTGGTTTTATGCATTGGTATGTTGTATAAAATATGTCATGCTCATATGGAAATGATGACCTTTATATATGACATAAGTTGTCATGTTATAGTGTATAGTATTAGTCAGTTGTAGTTTAATGTTGTGGAGTTGTTCAGTCAAGTTCCGCCATTTTCATTGGGTCAGATTATGAACAAGCAATGTTTTTTGATTCTCTAACATATCAATTATTTATTTTTCTATTATTATTGGATGTCTTTTCATGAAGATTTGACACCAGTTGCTTAGGGCCGTTAGTCGCACGCATTGCTAACCTGACTGGAATCATTCCCATCAGTGCACCAGGATCAAAGCTAATCTCTTTAAAGAAGCTTAACAATTATCGCCAGGAAAGCAAAGGTGAGAGGCCAATGACAAGCACTTCCCATGCATTCCAACATGCTGAAGTGGTTTTTGAAAGCATAGCAGCTCTGAATAAACTTTGTACATTTGGGTACAAGGACTTGATACTTGTGGGAAAGTGAAATCTGTGATCGTTTTGTTTTTGTTTCTATTTGTTTGTACTTTTTGCTGCTAGTGCTTCAGTTAGAGTTTAGGATTGTAGAATTGGTGAGGTCTGAGACATCATAGCCATAGAAGATAAGAAAGTCCCCATTATTATTATAATTATTTTATTTTATTTTATTTTTTTTTTTTTTCAGTTTTGACATATTTGCGGTTTAATGTGGTTTCAGGATATTACAGTCATAGAAGATAAAAAAAGTCCCCATTATAATAATAATAATAATAATAATAATAATAATAATAATAATAATAATAATAATAATAATAATAATAATTATTATTATTATTATAATTATTATTATTATTATTATTAATATTAATATTATTATTAGTGTTGTTGTTGTTGTTGTTGTTGTTATTAATATTTATATATTGTTGTTGTTGTTGTTAATTTATATATTATTATTATTATTATTATTATTATTATTATTATTATTATTATTCAGTTTTGACATATTTGCGGTTTAATGTGTTTTCAGGATATCATAGTCATAGAAGATAAAAAAGTCCCCATTATTATTATTATTATTATTATTATTATTATTATTATTATTATTATTAGTGTGGTTGTTGTTGTTATTAATATTTATATATTATTATTATTATTATTATTATTATTATTATTACTGTTGTTGTTAATTTAAATATCATAATTATTATTATTATTATTATTATTATTATTATTAATAGTTATGTATTTTAATTATTATTATTATTATTATTATTATTGATTAATGTATTATTATTCATTCATTCATTTTCTTTTCAGCTTAGTCCCTTTATTAATCCGGGGTCGCCACAGCGGCATGAACCGCCAACTTATCCAGCATATGTTTTACACAGCGGATGCCCTTCCAGCTGCAACCCATCTCTGGGAAACATCCATAAACACTCATTCACACTCATACACTACGGACAATTTAGCCTACCCAATTCACCTGTATCACGTGTCTTTGGACTGTGGGGGAAACCGGAGCACCCGGAGGACACCCATGCGAACCCAGGGAGAACATGCAAACTACACACAGAAAAGTCGAGGCTCGAACCAGCAACCTTTTTGCTGTGAGGTGACAGCACTACCTACTGCGCCACTGCATCGCATGTATTATTATTATTATTATATATTTTTCAGTTTTGCAGACATATTTGGGGTTTACTGTGGTTTCAGATTTTATTTATTTATTTTCATTATTATATTAATATATTAATTATATTATTAATTCATTAATTTTTATTTCGGCTTAGTACCGGAATGAACTGCCAACTTATCCAGCACATGTTTTACGCAGCGGATGCCCTTCCAGCTGCAACCCATCTCGGGAAATAATTATAATTATATTATATTATATTATATTATATTATATTATATTATATTATATTATATTATATTATATTATATTATATTATATTATATTATATTTTTTACTATTTTATTTTATGTATGTATTTATTTATTTTATATTGATTATATAAAATTCTATAATTATATTTATATTGAGTCTTTTTGTATATTTATTTGTATTTCTGTTTATTACTTATTAAAATCAGAAAAAAAAATTATATAATTTTTATGTTTTTTTCATAGTTTTGAGGTTAAACTTAGATGATGTCTCAGATGTTTCTCCTAAAAGTCTATTTGCAACATTTGAATTAGTTTGAAAAGCAGTATGAGCATAACGCTTTTAAATCTGTATGGCTAGCATGCTCCAGATACTTTGGTCTTGGAAGATTTTAAAGATTGCAGACTTTGGCAATCTCAAGAGGAAACTTCTCAGGAGGAAACTCGTAGATGCGGAACACTTCATCAAAAATGTCCACACCATATTAAGATCTAGTTCATGTTCATTTCCAGGGACATAATATAATAGATCAGTTACCTGTGTTTCCTGGTGCTTTGTCAATTAATTATATGAAACGTTGCGTATAAACATGCAACAATAATCTAATTGGTTGAACATAATTTTGATGTATTCAGGATGGAAACAATTAATAGGATTTTTTTTCAATGGTAGTGAAGCAACTCATCTGTTGTCCAGAAATCATGGAATAATGACAGAATTGCAAATCTTCACCTTTTTTAAATGATTGAATCCTTCATTCAATGTATTCCCTCAAAAATGCTGATTCATTCAAGATAACTTTATTATAAGGGAGTCATTATATTATTCAAAAGATTTTTCAGAAATGCTGATTCAACACAACAGATCAAAATGCTTTCTTGGTTGACAAAGATGTCATTGCGTGAGTCATAACATTATTCACTCAAATGATTCATTTACAAACACTGATTCAGTCAAGACTGCTTTTTATGAGTTAGTCAATGCTTTATAAAAACAATACTGATACATCCAGGAAAAAAAATAATACAATTGTGTATTTCCCTGCAATTATCTGGCATTGTTTAGAATTATGTTCATAAAAACACAAAGTTTACACTCCCCCTTTTTTAATAATTGAATTATTGAATCACCATGTCAAGCAATTCATTCAAAAATGCTGATTCATTTGAGATGACTTTCTTATAAGGGAGTCATTGTATTATTCAAGTGATTTTTCAGAAATGCTGATTTATTCAACACAACAAATTGAAACACTTTTTGATTGGTTATTCGTTGATAAAGATGTTGTTGAATGAATGATAAAACTATTCACTCAAATGATTCGTGTACAAAAACTGATTCAGTTGAGACTGTTTTTTATGAGTTAGTCAATGCTTTGTAAAACAATTCTGATACATCCAGTTCTGTAATCTGATTATTGTAGCACAGTTTGCACTGAATGAAAAAAAAATACAAGTTGGCCAGTACTATGTAATAAGTAGCTGTAATAAGCACAAATGTCAGGGCATTTCAAAACATCTCAGGGGCCCCAAAATCACCTCAGGCCCCTGGGGGTTAAGTAGTTGCCTTTCCAATCACAGTTCCCCCACATGGGTGAGCTATCACAATCCACTATTAATTTGTTTAAGCCATATGTAAAATATAGACTTTTTGAATTATTGAATCATTCATTCAAGCAATTCATTCAAAAATGCTAATTCATTCAAGAAAATTTTAATATAAGGCATAGATGTATACACTAGATATTGCATACAGACCCTGAGCATGCTGATTCATCCGAGATAACTTTCTTATCAGGGAGTCATTGTATTATTCAAAAATGCTGATTCATTCAACACAACAGCAAAATGAGTCATTGAACGAATGTCATAAAAATACATTCACTCAATTGATTCATTCACAAACACTGATTAATTCAACCACAAATTACTTTTTGGAGTTAGCCAATGAATAAAACATGAACTGCAGTGGCATTATTTATAATTTCACACAAGTTTATACTTCTAGAGCAGGGGCGTTGCTAGGATCGAAAGGGATAAGGGGCTTAGCCCCAAAGAAGCCAATTCACCCCGCTAAAATACCCCCACTTTCAAAAGGTGATCTACTCTAATCTTAATAATAGGATTATAAATGGTTTAATAATAAATAAAGTTTTTTTTTAGCAGTCTTTTAACAATAAATTGTGAAGCTTTGTGACTTGTAACACCAAAAAGGAAAAAAACATTGATAAATTAACCCACTTTTCATTTACTAGTCTGTTATGAGCCATATCATACCTCTTGAGCCTCCTATCTCCTCCAGATAGCAGATTCTGTTTGTTTTTTGAAAATGTAATTTTCTGCATGTCTTCAAATCTGAAATTATGATTTATTTTATAGTGTGAGTTGTTATCCAATGTGATACAAAGCTACAAACATGTTCATTTGGACAGAGTGATTAACTGAGGTGTAGTGTTGTCAAGATACTGGAATTTCTAAAGTCAATACCTTGCAAAACATTGATATTCAATAGGCTATTATTTTGATTTTTTGATATTTTATTATAACAACAATTGTATCAAAAATAGTACAAAAAAATAAATAAAAATAAAGATCTATATGCTATAAATATGTTTACTTCAAATTTCTTTAGAGGGAGATTTTTTTTCAGTTTTCCTCAAAATAGGGTGATGTGGGCATTGTAGACTTTAAATGCATGTAATGCCTGTTTCATTCATACTTGAGCAGAAATTCCATAAATGCCTCACACAAATAGTTGAACATTCCAGGAAATCCCTAATATGGATGAAGGCATCTAGCTATTGTTGTAGTTTAATGAAAATAAGATCTGAATAAACATAAAATGACTTTAACTGATCATTTACACGACTGCGGCAATAGATGGTTTAAATGTGTTCTTCTAGCCATCTTAGGTATTTTCATTAGAATAAAGTCGATTTATAATTCAATGCTAACTGACCTAGCATGTTACAGCACACACACTCTCTGATTTAACTATTACAGGAACAGATGTGAATGGCTATATCATATCTAGATAAATATGTCCAGATATCTATATCATATCTAGAAAGCTAGTACAATTTACATTTTTCTGACTAATTTGCATGTATTTACATTAATATGACACACATTTTATTGATTACAGATATTTTATTTCACCAAAACTACACACATTTTATACTGTGAAAACAAATATTAAGCTTCATCAGTAGTTAGAACTATTTGGTTTGGCAAAACAGTTGTATTATTACCTCATCAGCTTCAGCTCCTCAAAATAATGAATGAATGATGACAGTGCAGTGGCGGGATTTTTTTAACACCATGTGACAACAGTGCCACTCCCACCTGCTGGTAGAAACAGGTACTGCTGAACAGCTGACTATTTAATTACCCGACACAAAAGCTGCGGTAAGTGGAGCGCATGATGTATGTGGTAATTTTAAGTACTTGGATAACAAAAGAAATGTTATACAACCTATTTTTATTTAAGTGCAACATATTCCAAAAGATCAGGGGCTTTTGACAATACATCAGGGGCATCCTCCCCCGGAATGCCACTGTTCTAGAGCTAATTATCTGTATTTTAGTCTTCAGCATCATTTACTGTGCATTATATTTTATTAATACTTACATAAATATCCTCAGAATACCCTTTCACTGCAATCATATAAGACATATTTACCCCATAACCCACAGCTTATACGTCTATAACCAGATCTGAATTAATTGCCTTCCCAAAATAGCACTGTTCCCCGCATGGATTAGCTGTCACAATCCACTATTAATTTGTTTATTTAAGGCATATTTTCAGCTTAAATAGTAGACATGAGTCTACCGCAATGACCACCCTTTGTCAAAACGATGGCTGCTTTAATCCAGCGCAGCTTGATGTCTTTTGTCAGCGTTTATCACATGTTTTCATCCCAGGGTTTTGAGGGAGCTCATCTTGTAGTGGATATTAAAAACAAAAGCGGACAAAGTCAATTTGGTCTGTTCTGTAATCTGATCTCCCCCCTTAGAAACTGTCATGGCAGATCTGGTCATTTAATCAGAGACCTAAACACAAACACAGGCCTGGCCATTGATGAGGAAGGGAGCTTGCTGCTGGTTCATTAAACCTATCACAGCATGCGCTAATTAAATAATGGAGCCGCACTCACATATCAAAGGGTGAAAAATGACTGCTGTGGCATTTCATTCTCCATATGTTGGCCCTGTTTGCCCTTGGTTTTAGTGTGGATGTTTGTGTTTGTGTGTACGTGACGGCGCAAGAGCGAATCTGGCTGATTGCTGCATGGATGAACAAGCTCAAACTGTAGGGAGAAATGAAAAAGGTTTAGAGAGTGTTTAACATGCTTGTGTTGAACGGATGTAAACAGGGCATCCTTGTGTGTCAGATGCATAAGAACAGCTGTTGAGGTCATGCTTTGGAGGGATTTCGTGCTTTGCGTCTGTGAATTGTATTGGGATTATGCAAATTAGTTTATTTGTTTGTTTGTTTGCTTGTTTGTTTGTTTGTTTGTTTTTTCTCACCATGTTTTATATATGTTGTTGTATGGATTATTCTCATTTATAATTCATGTATGGTATTTACTTATGGAATTCTTTTTATGTTAAAATTGAATTTTATTTTATTTTGTTTCATTTCATTTTTAATTTATTTTATGTTTTTATGCATTTCATATAGTAATTCTACGTTCATTAATACTGATAATAATGAAATATTTATCATATTTTTGGTATTTACATGGTAAATTTTTATGTTTACATTTTATTTTATTATTATTATTATTATTATTATTATTATTATTATTATTATTATTATTATTAATAATATTATTATTATTTTACTTTATGCACTTCATAGAATAATTCCACTTTCATTAATATTGCTATTAATGAAATATTGATAATATTTTGGTATTTACATGGTTTACTTTTTATGTTTACATTTTTATTTTATTTTATTTTATGTTTAACTTTATGCCCTTTATAGAATAATTCTACTTTCATTAATATTGATATTATTGAAATATGGATAATATTTTTGGTATTTACATGGTACATTTTTGTTTAAATTTGTATAAAAAACAATTTTAAATTAAATTAAATTAAATTAAATTAAATATTTTATTTTATTAAATTTTACTTAATTTAATTCATTTTTGTTTTGTTTTTTCTCGTTACGTTTAGTTTCACTTCGTTTAGTTTTTAATTAAATTTTATTTTATTTTATGTTTTACTTTATGCATTTCATAGGGTAATTCTACTTTCATTAATATTGGTAATAATGAAATATTAATCATATTTTTGGTATTTACATGGTATATTTTTGTCAAAATTTTAATTTTATTTTATGTTTAACTTTATGCACTTCGTAGAATAATTTTAATTTCATTAATGTTGATATTAAGGAAATATTGATAACATTGATCATATTTCAATCATATAACATATCATTTACTAATCACATAAATTTAATTCAGAATGGTATTTATTTTATTAGTTTTTATTGGTATTTTACATTCTGTTCTGTTGCATAGCATTAAGTATGTATATATATATATGAGCAATATCACACTCTTAGCAGTGGATAGGACTGTGTATCAGTACTGGTGGGAGGCGTGCGTTGCCTTAGCGTCCCATCAGTGCTGATATACAGCCATATCGCACTGCTACGAGTGTGATATTGCGTTTATACAACAGTTCGACGGCACAATCGTGTATATAAAAAAGAAAATCAAACACAGAGAGTTTAAAAACCCTTTTGTATTAGGAACTACTTTCTTCCGCCATTCATTCAAATCTGCAGCTGAAGTCAAAACAGCAGAAGCCATTACTAATTCATCAATGTCAGTTTAGAGCTACTGTTTGAATGATTCTCAAGCGTAATGTTTAAAAGGATGACAAAACAGGTGATTTTGCTGACATTTTAAGACTATGAGGCTGAACTTGACATGAAATGCCCTCCGTACACAGAGATATCTCTTTACAGTGTTACAGTCTGCAGTATTTCTCTGTTGCATCGGGATATCACAATAATTAACCCCGAAAAAAGTAGCGCAATCACTACCAGACTGCTGCTGTGTTTGCGATAAGGAGGGGGTGTTCGGGGGTGAACACTGTTGAGAACTGGGATAGGAAAGTAACTGTATTAAAATATGCACTGTCCTTATGAATAAACTGCATTGCAATCTATACAAAAGAGAGAGATTGACTTAGAATATCAATTACTACTTTAATAATGATTTGATCAGCTGTAGTTAGAAAACACGCTGTTTTAACCTTCTAAGCAAGGGCTTATTATGCGGTCCTGGCGCCATCTTGTGAATAGACAACGTCAGCTGTCTTTGGTTAATGGACGCCGACGCGCTGTCTCTCAGAAATTATAAATATTTTGAAATAATAACACTATCCTTATGAATAAACTGCATAGTTACAATCTAAACAATTATCGACTAAAAAAGCCTCAAAAGTACATTATGCTGTTCAACAGCTGCAATATTTGTCAAGCTATAGTGAGTTTATTGATCTGCTGTCACTATGTGGGCGGAGTAATATACAAAGGTGAAGAAGCTGTACGAGTTCTGATATTGCAGAATATCTCACTGCTATCAGCCAATCAGATTCAAGAACCAGACAGAACTGTTGTATGTGTGTGTGTATATATATATATATATATATATATATATATATATATATATATATATATATATATATATATATATATATATGTGTGTGTATGTTCAATTTTTGCATCTTGTTTTTTTCAAAGCAGTTTACATGGCATTCTATACATTTAATATATAGTGCATACATGCATTATTTTATTTTATTTCAACATTTAGAGCTATTTAGAACATATTTAGCAATTTAGAGATATTTAGAACATTTAGAGTTTTCCCTTGCCTAACTGGACTTTTGACAGAAAACATTAACATATGCTACTTATATGGTACATGCCACACATGGCATTCATATATATTTCCATTTATGTAACACATATGGCAGGCACCTTATTCAAATCAGCTTACTTTGCATATAAAGTGTATGTTAATCACATATCAGTTTATGCATTCTCTGGGAATTTAAACCATGACCTTGCTATTGCAAGTCCCAGTCTATTCCATAGCTTTAATCTATGAAGCACCAGCATCCCATAGTGGCAACCAGCATCTTAAACACACCTAAGACAATCTTTTCACCAGGTATAATATTATATAAAAGACAGATAACGTCCCGGGGGACTGTAAATGATGTTGTCCGGGCCGCGTACCTGTCTCATTCTGAGATCTCAGTAATTGGATGTTTTCTGATCTAAGCAAAGTATCTGCCTCGCCTGCCAAACAATGTTTTAGATGATCTTTTCCCCATCCGTCCCCTCACATCTCTCGTCTCACCTGCTGTTGATGAATATCCCCGCGAGGTTTGCACCTGATGCTCTGTCCTCGATCCAAGTCTAACGAGAAAATACCCACAATTCCCTGCACGTGTCTGCCAGCTCATCTTTGTTTCTGTTGGCGTCAGAGAGGCTTTGACTATAGGAGTCGCCTCAGATCAGCTGCTTCTGAAGTGTCAATCTGCAGATCAAGGCGAGAGAAAGATTGCACTTACATTGCATTAGGTGGGTTTTTATTTATTGAGCGCTCGCTGTGTGCAAGAACAGAATAATACATGTTTATGAGAGAGAGAGAGAGAGAGAGAGAGAGAGAGAGAGAGAGAGAGAGAGAGAGAGAGAGAGAGAGAGAGAGAGAGAGAGTTGCCTTTAGTTTGCTCTGCACATGGTATGTATGATCATTTCTGTTTTGCTATACTGTTAAACTAAACAAACTGCTAATTTTGTTAAGACAGAAAGTATTTACTCTATACAATTCCCATCATGCAGCTTTGACCATGTATACAGTCTCAGAAATAAATGTACAAAAGCTGTCACTGGCATGGGACCTTTTCCAAAGGTACACTTTTTTTAAGATACAAATATACACTCACCGGCCACTTTATTAGGTACACCTTACTAGTACCGGGTTGGACTCCCTATTGCCTTCAGAACTGCCTTAATCCTTCGTGGCATAGATTCAACAAGGTACTGGAAATATTCCTCAGAGCTTTTCGTCCATATTGACATGATAGCATCACGCAGTTGCTGCAGATTTGTTGGCTGCATCTCCATGATGCGAATCTCTCGTTCCACCACATCCCTAAGGTGCTCTATTGGATTGAGACCTGGTGACTGTGGAGGCCATTTGAGTGCAGTTAACTCATTGTCAAGTTCAAGAAACCAGTCTGAGATGATCTGCACTTTATGAAATGGTGCGTTATCCTGCTGGAAGTAGCCATCAGAAGATGGGTACACTGTGGTAATAAAGGAATGGACATGGTCAGCAACAATACTCAGGTAGGCTGTGGCGTTGACACGATGCTTAATGTGCGCCCAAGTGCACCAAGAAAATATCCCCCACACCATTACTCCACCACCACCAACCTGAACCATTGATACATGTAAGCAAGATATCCATGCTTTCATGTTGTTGGTGCCAAATTCGTCCCTACCATCCAAATGTTGCAGCAGAAATCGAGACTCATCAGACCAGGCGACATTTTTCAATCTTCTATTGTCCAATTTTGGTGAGTCTGTGCGAATTGTAGCCTCAGTTTCCTGTTCTTAGCTGACAAAAGTGGCACCTGTCTGTCACACAGTCTTCTGCTGCTGTTGCCTATCCACCTATTTTCTCTTTTTTCAGACCATTCTCTGTAAACCCTAGAGATGATTGTGCGTGAAAATCCCAGTAGATCAACAGTTTCTGAAATACTCAAACCAGCCCGTCTGGCACCAACAACCATGCCACGTTTAAAGTCACTTAAATCAACTTTCTTCCCCATTCTGATGCTCAGTTTGAACTGCAGCAAATCACCTTGACCATGTCTACATGCCTAAATGCATTTTTTTGGGTGAACTATCCCTTTAACCCTTTGGGATTTGGGGATCTTTGTGGCCTTTGGATATGCTCTGACATTTGTGACCATCATTTTATTTTATTTTGATACAATGATACGCAATAAAGATGGATGTATATGTTTGCATTAAAAAATAATAAAGTTTATGCATGGTTAATATGTTTTAAAGGAATAAAAGTCACATAAATAAAGCCAAAAAACACATCCTAAATATTTCTGAATAAGACTTTTGAAAAAACATTCTTGTTGGCTAGAATATTTAATACAAAATAATAATAGTAAAAAATATATTTTCACTCTCTCTGAAGCAGGAATACAATCTTTTAAATGTTGTAATTTTGTTTGTTTTTTTTGTCACAAGGGGGGAATGCAGGAAGTGTAATGTGCCATGCATATTTAGTAGATTCATGTCTTGGGAGACAAAAGAACCTCCCCAATCAATGCTAATGTTGGGCAAGAGGTGAAGGGGTTGGGCATACTTTGAAGACCCACCTGAAAAAAGAAAGAAATGTTAGAAGATTTAAAGATTAACCTGTTTTGTTGTAAAGGCAGGTAACTATACTGTAAATGTTTACAGTGTACATATTTTAAAGGAAACGAGAGTAAGAGTGCAACCAATAATCACTGATAGATGACACCTTCATCATTGCCATGTAAAATATGAAGCCAAAATACTGGTATACATCACTGGATTATTTATATTTATTGTTTCATATTTTTTATGTTTATATATTACTCATTTTAATAAATTTGCCTTCAACTCTAAACCCAAAGATGGTCCACGTGCAAAAAAATCCATCAATAGTTTTTACACATGAATTAGCTGGTTCACCCTAGAATATTGAACTCTATTCAAGCTTAAGAAACATAATATCTGACTGAGTTGCTGATTTGAAATATGCAATTGTATTGTCAGTATAAGCAGCAAACACACAGGGACCTCTGTTCCATATACACAGTGTAGTTTTTTTTTTCTTCATTAAGGTTATAAATACCTGGATTTTTTTGTGAGCTAATTCAGTTGTAGAATGTGTTTATAAATAAGTACAGGATTAAGCACGACCAAATTTAGCAGCATTATAGATTTTAAATACTAGTCTGTGAAGGATTATTTTGAAATAATGAAACTGCGCTTTACACCGCAAGTCTGGATAAATGCCTGATTATAATGTGCCTCTCCATCATTTGATCGTCATTTGATGAATCACTGCTTGCACGATGGCTTGAATATGTACACAAACGTCTATTTTAAACAACATTCCACAGGCCATAATACAGAGTTAATTGTCCCTGGCAAATCGAGAGACACTTTTGAATATAGCTTGATCCATAACGAGCCTCATTTACATAAAAAGCTGCCACTGACAAGAAAGAAAAAAGATTAAATTGTGGCTAGGTTTGCACGCAAATTACTACACACAAAAGTGACGCAAATGTTTAGTGAATTTGCCTTAAAAACGTTTGATTAAACAGCCTTGACCTTGAGGGAACGCAGAATGGTAATGAATACAGTCATGAATAATTACAGGAAAGGACTATTTATTTATATAGACTATCTTTTTAATTAAGCCCGGGAATTCCTGTCTTAATTTAGCTACTCTTGTAATTATGCATTGACTCTGGATTTTATCTTATCTTTTCTGCCTGAGTGGACTAATAAACTCAAAATGAAAGCATTTAATACATCTGCTTCTTTAACTTATGGAATCGGAGTACTTGCATACAAATAATTGCATTTGTCTTTTATTGTTTACATGCACTTTCCATAATCCAAATCCATAATTTACCTTTAGAAAGCATTAATACACAGCAGTGGCCAAAATTATTTGAACAATAGTATTTTCATCTGCTAAAAATGCTTTTAATTATTTATCAGTGACTTTTGCTGTAGTTTGTTAGCGGTTTACATTCCCAAACATTCATTTTGCAATTAATAATCCTGTGATATTTTGTTTGTAAGAGGAGCAGCCTGGTCTTCACACAGAGTTCTGGGTCTGTATTCACAAAACATTGTATCTGATCACTCAAAGTTCACGTAAATAGCAGTAAACGTTTTTTTTAGCTAAAAGTTTTTTCATAGAAGCTGTTCAGCTGTTGAGATAAATGCTTGCTAAGGATTATAGAGAAGTAGTAAGAGTAGTAAAGAGTAAGGGCAAGACTGACGTTGTTGCTATGGATAATATCAGCATGATTACTAACTATGCACACAGCAATTGGCAAATTATACACTGTAAAAAATGGCCATGATTTCAATGGTAAAAAACTGTAAAAATGCTACAGTAAAAATACGTAACCTGGTTAACAGTACTGTATGTTTCCTTAATATATTTGGCTAATAACCGTAAATTAATGTTCCTATAATTCCCAGCATGGCACATCACTTTTTTTGCTTTTTGTTGACATTACTATTGATCTTTTTAGTTGTTTCTCCGTCAGTTACGTACATTAGAGATTTATGTTACATTTAATGTTGATAAACAATGTTTATTTCCTGACTTTAATTTTATGCGCATTACCATACTGATGTTTAGAAGCTGTGTGAATGACACTGAGCACCTTCTGTAGACTGATACACTTCTGCTTGTGGGAAAAGTTGTTTGTGATGAGCTTTGGTTTATTATGTAACTTTCTCATCACCACCTGCATATGGCTGTGTTAACGTGTCTATTTGTGTAACAAAAGATGTGTAGATGTTGGTAATTCAAAATACAGACATATTACTAGGCCCACATGGAATCTGCGCGCGCAGAATTCCGCAGATTTTCCGCAGATTTTTAGCCCATCATTAATTCTGTTTATTTACTTGAGTAAATGTGTGTAAATCTAAATTTATTCAGTTTTGAAATTAATTACAGAAATATTATTGACTAATATGAAAATGTTCATCTGATTTATGCACAATGCAGTTTGTAAAGTCATATTTTCTGTCATTTAGTAGATATATTATATGAGAAACTTGCTTTGTTTACCAAATAAAGTGAATCTAATTGGACTTGCATTTTAAACATTAAATAAAAGTTTAAAAAGGTATTCTTTTTTATTTCACATATTAAGGTTTTAGTTATGATACTCCCAAAATATTTCAGCAGAAATCCGCAGATTTTTACCAAAATTCTCCGCAGAAATAGCAAAAAACGTCCGCAGATTCCGTCTGGCACTACATATTACCTCTATAAATTAATCAAATACGGTATTTTACTGTAAACATGAGAAATTAATTTTACGGTTTGTACCGCATTTTTAACGGTGAAATACTGGCAACCACAGCTGCCGTTTTTTTACTGTGAATTTTACAGATTTATTTTTTACAGTGTAGGTGAATTGAATAAGCTAAATTGGCCGTCGTGTATGTGTGTGAATGAGAGTGTATGGATGTTTCTCATTGTTGGGTTGCAGCTGGAAGGGCATCCACTGTGTAAAACATAGGGTGGATAGGTTGGTGGCTCATTCCACTGTGGCGACCCCTGATTAATAAAGGGACTAAGCTGGAGGAAAATGAATGAATGATTTCACCATGGGAGGCATGGTGGCCCAGTGGTTAGCACTGTTGCCTCACAGCAAGAAGGTCGCTGATTTGAGTCCCAGGAGGCATTTCGAGCTGGGCCTGGAGGCATTTTTGTGTGGAGTTTGCATGTTCTCCCCATGACCGCATGGATTTGCTCTGAATTGGGTCATAGTGTATGAATGTGTGCTGGAAGGGCATCCGCCACATAAAACACATGCTAGATTAATTGGTGGTTCATTCTGCTGTGGCGATCCCTGATACATGAGAGACTAAGCTTGAGGATAGTGAGTTATCTCACTATCGTCAAGTCTGTCTGGAAAGACATAAGTAAACAGAGAAATACTAAATACTAAAAAAAATTAGCAATATGCTTCAAGAAATTGCTAAACTGTTGATAAGCTGCTAAAACCTACACAATAAGCTGTTGGGCTCATATAAAATATTTACTTAATATAAATGTATTAATTACTCATTCTGCATTCATTTGTATTGATTTGCTGATAAATCGCCTTGTATGACGTCAGACTTGGGACTTGGAGCAGATTGAGGTTCGAGTTTAACAAAGGACGGTTTCAAATACCATGTAAAACTAACCAAAAAACAAATAGCAATGTGAAATTGTGGTAAAATCTTGTGGCCATGATGTGTTTTTCTTTTCTAATTTGCTTTTGTAAACACTATCAGTTGGGTTTGGGGAAGGGGTTTGTGGGTCTATTGATAGCAAGCTGATTTACGCAGGACAAGCCAGCCGGCTTCTCACAGACGCACTCGAGAAATACATGTAAATGTTACGTATGATGAGCAAATGTGGCTTATTAATGTATTTGGGATTTGCAGAAATGTACACAGCAGCCTCTGCTGGATTTACAAGAAGAATGTGAAAACGGCACATAATAAAACGTGCCACAGTAGCATTTTTGAGATTGTCAAAAATATACCCAGCAGCCCTAATGGATTTGTGTACAAAAACAACTGCAAGCAGATGTCGAATCAGCCATGTATTTGACAGTTCCCAAAAAAATGTAGACCTGGTCACATACAGTGGGGGAAATAAGTATTCAACACGTCACCCTTTTTCTCAGAAAACATATTTATTATAATGCTGTTGACTTGAAATTGTCACTGGATGTTGGTAACAACCAAAGAATTCCATATATGCAAAGAAAACAAAACTAATTAGTTCATGAATTAAGTTATGTGTAATAAAATAAAATTACACAGGGAAAAAGTGAACACATGAAGAAAGGGAGGTGTAGAAAGGCAGTGAAAGCCCAGACAGCAGCTGAAATCTCTCAGTAGTTCTTCAGCAACCCTCTGCCCTTCGTCAATGTAAATTAATACTCACTCCTTCAGTCCAACATTATCAGGATGATGAAGATGAAACCAGGGTGGACATTTCAACAGGACAATGATCCAAAGCACAGCCAAGGAAACTCTCAAATGCTTCAGAGAAATAAAATCAAGCTGTAGAATGGCCCAGCTAGTCACCTGACTTGAATCCAATAGAAAATACAAAATAAAGATCAGATTTCATATACGAGACAAACAGAAACAGAATGCATGTGACTTCATTCTCCATACGAGAGGCGTCTTTAAGCTTCCATCACCAAAAAAGCCTTTTATATAAAGTATTAAAAATATTTCAGTTCAGTATTTTCTCCTTGTGTCATTCCATTGCTATTAGACACTTTTTATATTTATATTACACAATTTTTCAGATTTTTTTGTTTTGTTTTATTTTTATGTTTGTATTGTTTAGGTTTTTTACCAAAATCTGGTTCAATTCCATGTCAATATTATGTATACATACTGTATTATTTCCAGGACACTGTTAAGTTTATATCAACTAATGTAAATCTGTATCTAGTGATGTCTACTGGAATAATGTGCTCGATGCTCTAAACACCCACAGAAAATATAGATGAGTGAAAATATACTCTACACCTATTCTTAGTGCTTAGTCAGAGGCTAAATTTAGGAATGACTTTATCAAGGTCAAAATATTAGCAAGTCCTTTCACATGTGTGTTGAATAGGTTTGTACACCCTCTTACAGCTTACAGGCTGTTTGGATGCACTTTAGTCAGTCTTTGAAACTCTTCAAATGGCTCAAATACAAAAGAGATACCTCAGTGAGCTGAAAGAGCTCTTGGTAAATCATTACGTGGAAATAGAGATGAAATTATTCGTTGTGCACTTTGTAAAGTCAAAATGACAGTATATGCTGTTGATAAGTGTTTTCCCCTTTTGGAATAACATTAGGTGATAAATTGTGCACTTTTTTTTCTGGAATTCTGATTTGATGATGATTTAAATGTCTTGCTCAAGGGCAGAGTGGTAATGATTCATGGACGAAAACAGCACTTTTTATTCCTTACTGCTGAATAATGATCCAACTCTTGACAGGTTTTGTACAGCTTCATTTAACTGGCTTTAGTTGACTTTATTAGGCTTTGAACTTGCATTTTCAGTTGAGGAAACAGAATGTTACACATATTTATTCATTTGTGCTTTTTGCTGTACACTGTTTGCTGAATCCATAATTAGAAGTTCTTCTTAGTCCGACCATCTGGCCTCAGCTGTGAGTTTAATCTGAGGATCAACATGAAGCTTTACAGTTTACATTTAACATTCCTATTATGTGTATGCAGGAAAAATGAATGTCATGCATATGTGGTGGATTCTGACAATCAGATCATCACATTGACACAGTAAATGCACAATAAAAGTCAAAATAATGAGGAATAATGCTCCATTGATAGATATCCGGTGTAACATTTACCAAAATTATATAAAATAGCAACACTGTACTTTTTGCACTATATACTGTTTTGCATTTGCACAACTCTGGTTTTCACTCCTTGCCATGTGCCCTTAAGTGTCATTGTATTGTTTACAAGTGTTTATTTTTACTTATATTTTTAGATTATATTATATCTGTAATTTTATTTATTGTAATTTCTTTTTAGAAATTCTACTTTTTGTATTTATACTATATGTTAGGCACCTAGGGTCTGAGAGTAACGCAATTTCGGTTCTCTGTTTGTCCTGTACATGTGGTTGAATTGACAATAAAGCTGATATTGACTTTGAAAAATTATGAATTATGAATCGATAAGTATCCTGGTAAAATAAAAGGATAAATAAATAAATATATATATATATATATATATATATATATATATATATATATATATATATAAACATAAAAATAATATAAAATATAGCAATCATACAATGTAAAAAAAAAAGATTTAATGTAATTAATGATAAAAAGTCAAGACAATATATGTGTGTGTAACTGAATGCTGGATAACAGAGTTAGGGATCCACATGCAGTTTATTAAACAGAGAATGGTCAGACAGGCAGTGGTCAATCACCAATGCAAACAGGGAAATCCAAAAGCATAGTCAAAGTCACAGGCGAGTGGTCAGTACAAGCGAAAAAGGATAAACGTAAACTGTAAAATAAGGCAAAGATCAAACACTGAAAGACTTAGACAAAGCAACGCTTCATGGTGTTACAGACTAACAAGACTCAGCAAAGAAGTGTGTGTGCGCGTGCTGTATATAGTCCTCGTAATCAGTAAGAATGATCTTCACCTGTGTATGTGTATCAGTGTATCAGCAGGTGTTGATTGATGCCAAGCATCATGGTAGAATTATAGTTCTCCAGTGATCTGCATGTGATCATGACATATATGTTTGTGTGTGTATACATACATACATACATATATAAATATATATATATATATATATATATATATATATATATATATATATATATATATATATATATATATTATAGGTGGGCATAGATTATTTTTTTAATCTAGATTAATTTCAAAATAAATCTAGATTAAAATGGCTCATTTGAATTCTGCCGAAGGCATTCAGAATATGTGTGCTACCCAAATAATAAATCTTTGAGAACGAGTTTCTCAAGCCAGGTGACGCATTAGAACAGGGGCTCATCTCCTGTTTCCAAAATGCATCACAAACTGCTTGAGAAACTGTCCTACTATGATAATTGGTGATGAAAATAAATGATGTTCAATAAGATGTAATTGTGTTTACTAACTGTTTATTCAGTTAAACATGAATGTTGAACTGTAGGCCTACATAAGCTCCAAACAGTGATTTCATACTTGCTTTTGATGTACGTACATACAGAAAATGCTGCTTCGCAAAGGCAAGTTCACAGAGCCCTGACGGTGTCAAACATTGAGTATGTTTACATGGGCAACAATACTTTAATACGATTTTAATATGATTAAAACAATACTCTGATTAAGAGTCTACCATGTAAATAGCGATTTTTGATTACTTCATGCGACTAAAGTCATAACTGCACTAAACAGAAATGGAATTGAGACGTGGAGTATGCAGATATTAGTGGCAATACTGACAAACTATTCCCGTCATGTAGGACTTTTCGCCATATTTTCCGACAAGATCCACACAGGCGGCTGTCAGTAAAGGACCGCTCAGACACACAGACGCACACACACAAACACACACACTCACACATCGCGAAATGCAGAAGTTTTTTTCTTCTCATTTGGCGTGCGTTATTGAATTCCATAACACTCTCACCTGTCCTCACTCATTTATTTGCGTCTAATACCCCAGTTTGTCACGAAGGCATGAATTAAATGTTCGTGAGTTAAAGTGAAACTGCTCAATTGCAGTTAGAGTCAGGCATCCTGCTGATTTGATTCAGAAGGGCACTTCTTTCCCAGACGGCTCACCGGTCAGGTATACATCCGCGCTAAACTATCAAGGTGAAAGTCATCATAGCTTGCGTAGAAAAGACCCAGCTCTCACTCAACTTTGAGAATAGATTACAGGCGATATTTTTTTTATCGCGCGATAAGAGTCTCGCGTTAACGCCGATAACGACCCACCACTAATATATGTATATATATATATTATAGATGCAAAAATTTTGTGGAGGCTCAGGCTTTTGTTGATTTTGTGGAGGCTCAGAAATTTTTCTTTTATAGTGACAAATAAGTTATTTTCATTGTCGTTGAAGTTAAATACTTGAGCATAAACATAGGAGGCTGAGAAAAATGCTAATTTTAGGAGAAAATTCAGATGGCATTTAGAGGTTTTTGCATCTGAACATTTTCACAGCCCCCCTGAATTATTAGCCCCCCTGTTTATTTTTTCCCCCAATTTCTGTTTAACGGAGAGAAGATGTTTTCAACACATTTATAAACATAATAATTTTAATAACTCATTTCTAATAACTGATTTATTTTATCTTTGCCATGATGACAGTAAATAATATTTGACTAGATATTTTTCAAGACACTTCTATACAGCTTAAAGTGACATTTAAAGGATTAACTAGGTTAATTAGGTTAACTAGGCAGGTTAGGGTAATTAGGCAAGGTATTGTATAATGATGGTTTGTTCTTTAGACTATCGAGAAAAAAAAATTAGCTTAAAGGGGCTAATAATTTTGTCCTTAAAATGGTGTTAAAAAATTTTATAGCTGCTTTTATTCTAGCTGAAATTAAACAAATGAGACTTTCTCCAGAGGAAAAAATATTATCAGACATACTGTGAATATTTCCTTGCTCTGTTAAACATCATTTGGGAAAAATTTTTAAAAAGGACAAAAATTATATATATATACAGTATTTCAACAAAAAGTTTCAGATATACAAAGTTTACCTTCGTATGTTTAGTCAGTTTGATTAATGTTGAGATGACTAGAAAAGTTCATTTGATTCAACAAAAAGATTTAAGGCAACAATATTGTTTACAGTATATTAAAAATTGTTAAAATAATACTACGTTGTGATTCAGCTTGACAGATATATTTTGTAAAAATAAAAATAAAAACATTTACAAGTGTTAATGCTAAATTGTATTGTGATTTAAATGAATAAAAACTACTTGTTGACAAATTGATGAAAATTACAGAAAGTGGCTTTTTTTCTTTCATTTTATATATATATATATATATATATATATATATATATATATATATATATATATATATATATATATAAAATGAAAGAAAAAAAGCCACTTTCTGTAATTTTCATCAATAAAAAAAAAAAAAAAAAATATATATATATATATATATATATATATATATATATATATATATATATATATATATATATATATTTTTTTTTTTTTTTTTATTCTTTATTCTTTATTTTATTTTATTTATTTATTTATTTTTTTTTTTTTAAATAAATTGTATCATTTGAAATTACATCCAATTAAGGTTGTTCAATCCATTGAAATCATGAAGCTTATTCAGTTGAACAACATTATATAAAAATTAGGAAACAGTCTGTCTGTCAAACATTTTATATACACTGAATGGCATGTATAAATACTGTATGTATTCCTAATGGCAGAATGATGGTGAATGTAAGTTACTCTTAACAATCATATGATTACAATTAAAGTACTTGCAAAATAAAATATAAAAGGTAACCAATGGGAATTGGAGTGCAAAGTGCTTTGGCTAGACATTTTGAGGACATTTAAGTACACTTTGACTGAAATCACAATGGAAAATATGTACAACAATGATGAGGCCCTAAAAAAGTGTGTATGACAAGTAGATTTCCAAACACTCTATGAACAGACAGGACGACCCATTATAAGAGCAGAACCAGTGCATTTGAGGACAGTTGTGGTTGTCTGAGAGCTTTTGGAGTGGGTTTGTCATTGACAAGTTCTCAATACTATTCACCATACGGTCACTCTCTCCTGTTCTCCTATGGAATGACCCAATTCATTCATTCACTTTGTGTGTGTTTGTCACTATACCCTATCAACAGAGAGGCTGGCGAAGAAAACTGGGACGCAGAGAGCTGCCAAACGCTCCCATCGCCGGCAGTCTCCCACACCAAATGTCTGTGCAGCAAGCTGTCCACCTTTGCAGTGTTAGCGCAGAAAGCTAAAGAACCGGTGAGTGCTATCTTTATCTTTTGACACCACACTTCTTCAGCCCTTGATGGATGAGGCCTAGCTGCCCGAAATGTATGCAGTCACGTACTATATATACTATAAATGCTTCCATACTTTGAGGATATTGTCGTTTGGTTACTGTTGAGAAGGTCAGTATCCCATCTGTTCCACATATGCTACATGCTACGGCTAAAGAAAGATCAGAAGCAGCGTGTTGTTGGCTAATTGTTTTGTTGTTAAGGATCTTTCAGAGGTAAGGGCGTAACATTGTGACCGTCAGCACTGTCGGCGTGACATTCGATGTGATCTTGCCTCCATAGTGTGCAGGTTTCGAATGAAAGCAGATGGTGGAGCAGGTGTTTCATATATCATGGTATGCATAATGCGTCAGGGTTTGTCTAGCTCGGGATTTCTCCCAGGTGTGGTTTAAAAGCACTGATGTGTTGAGGTGTTGTTGTTTTTCTGTGGTTATGAAGATTAATCTTACTAAAGCTGTGGTTATAAATGTGTGAGGGATCAGGGGAGGTGTTGAAAAGTATGATAAATTATGATTTAAAAAAAATAAATATGCAATTGTTTAAAACTTTGATGTATATGGTTATATTTTAATGTCAATTAATGAATGGATTTAGTTGTTTTGGTACTTTTTTGATGGAAAGTGATGGTAAAATAGTTATAATGTTACAAATAAATACTGCTTTTTAAAACTTTTAATGCATCCTAAATGAATTATGAGGAATGTTGTGAACTTCAAATCGGTGTATTGCATTAGGATGATATATGAAGAGCCTTGTGACACTATATGAAGACACTATATGGATACATTTACACAACAGTGATGTACTAGATGTTTCACTTTTTATTTACTTTCATATTAGATTGCATACAGATGTTGACTAAATGGTCCCTGCTCACACAGATTTACAAAAATGGCTACAATGCTGTGCTATGCATGCCAAACTATTGTAGTCAACATTCGAAGTGAAACAAAAAATGTTTTTCAAAGTTTTCCTAGAACAAGAATGCGTGTTCTTCAATAGTTTTAGGACAACTTCGATAAAAGGTGAATATCCACTTCAAATATTGACTACTGTATTATTAGGTGATGCCACTTTGCAAAGGAACACTACATACATCTGCATATACCAAACCTGTCAAAATTAGGATGTGAAAATAAGGGATACGTCCCATTTGATTGCTTTCCTAACTGTTTATGCTCATTTAAGACAAAAGTAATTGTGTTTAAAAGAAAACCCACCAAGATCGACATCTTTCAATCAATCATTTTCTTTTCGGCTTAGTCCTTTTATTAATCTGGGGTCGCCACAGCGGAGTGAACCACCACGACATCTTTAGATGTTGTTATTATTATTATTATTATTATTATTATTGTTGTTGTTATTATTATTATTATTATTATTATTAATAATTATGTGTATATGTGTTTTCAAACACACACCCAAAACCCAGACTTTCGCTTCATTTCAAATCGCGTGTACAGAATCCGTGTGGGAAATAGCATCTATTTATCACTATGGAGTGCATCTGACAGTCACGCACCGGTACATGAACTGACTGTTTTGAGGATTGTTTAGGAGGGACAACAGCGCTGTTGGTTTTGTTATCTAGTACAAAGCTACAGTAAACATGAGTATTACATGTGTAATGATGTCATTTTTTACAAAAAAAAAAAACACATTTTTGTACTTTACTCAATGAGAGAATATAATTTAAATAGAATAACTTTAATCTTGCACTTTGAAGTCTGTTTCTAGGCCCTCAAAGGATTTGTCATGTAGATGGACAGCCAAAAAACATGACATTTGTGTTATTGCTGCCAAAATTTAAGCTTTATCCATCAGAGGGATACAATTCCTTCAGTTTACACCACCAGAACAAACATATTTTGAAATATTAAAGTTGCACTGATGCAATGTGTTATATAGTTCTCTAATGTCAACACACTAGAAGGAATGTGAGGTATGTAAATGCAAAGCAGAAACTGTTTTATAAGCCCATTTAGAACCTTAGAAGATACCCCTACGATGGAAAGGCCTGATTTGACCGTATTTGGAAGGGTTGTGAATATTAATAAGCTCTGCCCTATTACTGCACAATGCATACATGTGCATTAAACACACTTTTATAAAACAATTTACATGTGTTTGCTGCCTCATTACAAACATACACACGTGTCTGTTGCCTCATTACAAACATATGAGGCAAATATTCACGTTCAGCTATAAAATATATAAACAATGGTGTTTACAGCTCAGTGTTTCACTTCCATGTACTGAATTTTAATCATTCAGCTATGCCAATGTATAGCCAGATATCTACACTATGGTATATTTAAAATGTTTTGAGTGTCATATACAGTACAACACTTCAAGTGAAAACGATGTCATTTTTTTAACCTTTTTCTTAGAATGCAAAATTACCCATTATGCTTTGTGTGTGCATAATGAAGATGCTTCGAATTTCCAGTCGGCAGCTTGATGGGTATAAACAGTCACATTCGGACAGCTTTGAATTGATAGTTTTAATGTATTTACATGCTTTTAACGTCTTTAAACTAATCCTGCTGTTGATCAGCGCCACCTCCTGGACGGATTATTTAAAAAATGCGATCTAATAGGAATGAAAAACAACATCTGCCATTTAAATGGAGCCTCATCATCGCTAAAGTGATCATTTTCTCTTTTTATTCAAATATATAGCAAGCCCAAACAAATGCAATTCACCAAAATGTTTGACACACACACACACACACACACACACACACACACACACACACACACACACACACACACACACACACACACACACACACACACACACACACACACACACACACACAAACTGTTCCACTAACACATTGATTGAAAGAGTGGCACAAAGTGAAAATAAAGTGGTATTTTGAAATGACAGAAAAACAAATACATGTGGTAAATACTACACAGTAGAACCTACCTAAATGAAACATAAACTGCTCCCAATTAGAATCAACATCCAAATCAGCCAGCAGTCTATCAGTAACATACTTTTATTTTTTGGAAACTGCATGGCTTAACGTTACACACCAGTTAAGTTTAATGCCAGTAATATGGTTTTCTCTATAATGCAGTGATGTATTGCGTATGTTTTTCTCTCGCGCTTGAACCGCATCTGACAGAAGTATAACGGCTTTAACATGCGTCTTTCAAAATCAAAGATGTGGATTAGAAAAACACTCCGTAAGCCACTCAAAACGGTATTGTCAACTATATTTGGATAAAGATTTACCAGTTGTAAGCACTGTAAACAGAAGTTCTAAGCATCCTACCGGAAGACGCTGGTCACTATGGTGCCCTCCATGCAGCAATGAAGAAAAAAGGTCTAAACGTCCTTTCATTTTTCTGTGAAGCTGCTCTGAAAATCACTGTATAGTTAACTCCTTCCCACCATTGATGGAATTTTCTGCCAGCCCTTATTTTTTCTCTTTTACTTCATTATTCTATGGTGCTCTTGTTTATCTTCTGAAACAATACAAAATCTCTGCATAAAGGATTTGCAGAAACAAGCAACGAATCCGTTGCTTATGCAAATTTAAGCTATCAAATCAACATTACTATATGACTATCCAAGCTCAGAGAGTGGATTTGATCTTCTTGTACTGTATATAGACATATAAATAGTCTTTATTTATCATATTCAGATATTCATCATATTTTCTGGAGGCCATAAAATGTTGTTCAAATGGTCAAAAACACTGGGACTGGTTTTAATATCTAAACATTTATATAAACAAAAGTTAAAAGTGTGTTGGCGTGCATAAACAAAAATAGCAGTAAACAATATAAGTGCTTCAGCTTTTGTTTATAATGTTCATCTTGCTTATTTTGTTTGTACAACTAATGTTTTGATTCTGTGGTGAGTGGATATGTGTCAACTCTAAAAGGACTAGACACTGAGCTAGACATCTGTGATGTGGCTTTTTAGCTTTCCAGGTTAATGACTCATTCAGCCGCTTGTTATATTGACCCTGTGCCCTGTTTTCACTTAATGGAAGTGAGAGGCCACTCCAGGCCCACCAGCTGCTCTGTTTTCAGACCATCTCTCGCTCTATACATCTATATCTGCGTATTTATCTCTCTCTAGATCGTTTTCGCTTTTCCGTCCTCCCCTCCCATCAGCATCAGTGAAAGGATACTGACCCACTTTAGTTTAGCTGAGTGTTTTTTTTTTTTATCTGAAAGCACCCCCATTAAAGTGATTGATATGCATGGCAGGCGAAAGGGATGCTGGGAGATGGAGAACAGCCCTGAGGAATGGCCAATGTGGGGCGTAGAGAGTAAAGCCAGAGGCCAGTGAGAGTCACACAGGAGCTGGACCACACACTGCTGGCTGAAGGATCACTGACACTACACACACACATGAGAGAAGAGAGAGCAGCGCTGACCATAAGGCGCAGTACTGTACAGACTGGGGCATTGCGCTTTGGGTACAGGGAGACAAGGTGGACGCAATGCCAGATCTAAAAATTGCAGTGTTAAAAGGAATGCTAAAATAAAAGGAGGGAAAAGTAGAGGAGAGTGCATTTTAAAGTCAGATATTGCGTTTACTTTGTTGGTGAAAGATATCTAGAGCAGTTCTTACCTATTGGGAATTGATTGGATTGAGCATAGCAGGATTTTACTATTTGTAGGGAGTCTGAATGACAGGCCACCAGTTATAGTGCTGATATTATGTACCCCCACTGCTATTTGTCATGTCTGTCAAACAAACCATACAGTGGAATTACAAGATGTGTACAAATGCCGAAATTTAGAGACAATCACTAAATATCTGAATCTCAAAACTCCAACCTCAAGTCAAAGTTATGCACATTGATTGAAGGGTGTTAAAAAAAAAGAACATGTGCTGGTAAGGCATGTTTAGATGCTGGTCTATGCAGGTATACTGCATTGAGAGCAGCAAACCTGCATCAACACCTACCTCACCAGCATATGCTGTTTTTTTTCACCAGGGAAAGCAAAGCAAAAATCAAAAAGTAATAAGGATACAGCACATAATCAATCAAACTTATAATATTAAATTAATTTTGCTCAAAAATCAGAGGGTCACATGCCCAAAAATTTGAATGAGAAGCTTATGGCAGCAAAGGAGATTAGAAAACGCACTTGAGAAATCAGTTTTACGTTGCATGTACAATATTGTGTGTTTGTAAGTAATACAGGTAGAACACATCAAGTTGTGTTACAGCTTTTTCGATTGTATATCGCAGCGATATGCCAATTCAGTAATGCAAATCACGATTTTTATCATACCTATTATTAGCATAATGTTACGAAACATAAAGACACGCCACTCTACATGACGTAGAAATAACCAGATAAACCCATAATACCACTTGTATCTTTTATGGCTGTTAAAAAAACATATAATGGAACTATAAGAATGCAAGAAAGTTAAAACATTACTTACCAAGAAGTTAGCAGGTTAACGCGTTCTTCCGATTCACTTCACTGCACCCAACGTCTAATCGATCCCCTGATTCCACTCGCACAAAATTCAAATATTCGTGCCTTGATTTGAGCAGCATTTGACCCTGATGGAGGCACTTCGCGACAGTTTGAGCTTGGTTAGAGGGAACTTGGGCATAGTTAGTGTAAATAGCTTCTGCCAACAAGGCGGATATATATGAAGAGTTCAGATGCAAAAGCCGCTAAACGCCACTTCGGCCAAAAATGAGCTAATGACATTGAGTGAATGCTTTAGGCACGTAGTACACCATCAACAAATAGATTTGCTTCTAACCATCCAAATCCCAGCGTCAGAGCATTCAGAAATAATAGTTTGTTGGCAAAAGCCGCTAAACGCCACTTGCCTTTGACAGCAAAAGCCGCTATATCCCGAGAACCAATCAGAAGGCGCGAATCGAATGATATGTGTTCAATGTGGCAACGCACTGATACGCCGGCTTTAATGAGGCTTTTATTTATTCCCCCTCCGATTTTGATTTTAAAAGAGGGAGTTTGACGAATTGCATGAGCCTGTCCGACTGTCAGTAGTGGCAAATGAAAACCTCAAAACTCTGTGCATTATAAGAAAAAGAAAACACAATGTACATTCGGAAGTGTAACATGCATTCATAACGTTTTTTGCGCAGTGACGCTACTTTGAATGAGTCCGATTTACTATACATTAAACGGCAACTGCGTTTTACAAAAGACAGAGTTAAGACGCTGTTCTTTTATCCCACTTGGATGCTATGAGGATAAACAAAAGACCAAGACCTTAAGTATGGTGAGAATGAATGAATGACAGCTTCTAAGATTGTCTGAGAGGCATCCCCTTTTTGCCCAGTAGGCCTACCTTATGTTTTATTTACTAATTTAAGCTATTTTAAAAAAGATAAATATAATGTATAAAACTATACATTATTTTTATGACTTCATATTACCTATATGTCTGATAAGCTTTTTATATTAATGGACAATGCACAGATATTGATGTTTCACAGTGTTTTTACACTACATTATTTGAAACTATCAAGCTTAGTTTACAATGTTTGCAGTCTTTAAATTTATTCTACTTACATTAAATCTAAATCCCAAATATCAGAAATGAAAACAGATTGTTAAGATTTAATTAATGTCAGTTTTAATGTTATTGATTAATGCACAGATTTCATTCATTAATTTTCTTTCTGCTTTGTCCCTGGTTTATCAGGGGTTACCACAGCGGAATGAACCGCCACTTACTTGACAGATTTATATATTTAAAATTTTAGGTGTTTAATGTTTGGTAAAATAATTCATAATTGCATCTTTTTGATTTTCAACTAGTTAAACTGTCTTGTTCCAATAGGTGGATTTAGAGGGTTTTGCATAAAAAGTGGTTTAGCTGGTTTTGACGCAAAAGTAAATCTACCTTGTTAAAAAACAAAGAAATGTCTAAAGTTACATTTTTGAAAGAAAGGTATTTTATTTACCAGCTAATAACCTTATCATTACATATAAAGTGAAACTTCTGAACCTTATCAGAGGAGCCTGATAGAAAATGCTCATATACAAAAAAAAGAGGTCTGATGGATTTAGAGGGTTTTGCATCTGAACTCTATATATATATATATATATATATATATATATATATATATATATATATATATATATATATATATATATATATATATATATATATATATATATATAATTTTGTTGATCTTGTGAATATAAACATATAAAGACACACTGTTGCAGCAGTTGCAGCAAATGTGTCTATTATGGATCAGAGAGTGCCAAATTAAAGGAATAGTTCACCAAAAAAATTATATTTACTAAATACTCACCCTCAAATTCCCTTAAATGCATGTATAAGTTTCTTCATTCTGTATTCTAACACTTTATTCCTTATTCTAACACTAAAGAAGATATATTGAAGTAAGCCAAAATCATCTGTAACCATTGACATCCATAGCAGAAAAAACAAATTCTATGGAAGTCAATGGTTACAGGTTTTTGGCTTTTTTCAATATATCTTCTTATAACAGAAGAAAGACAGTCAGATTTGGAACAAGTAAAGGGTGAGAAAATGATGACAGAATTTTTATTTTTGGGTGAACTATCCCTTTAAATTTACAGTAAGTGTTTTTACAAAACAGAACAGTTATTTTAGACTTTACTGTATGATTTTGTAAATTGACTATTACAATATGATCTGCATTTTTAATCAGATACATGCATTCTTGGTGAGCGTTCAAAAGACACTTGGAAATAAACGAAATCTAAACAGAAATCTTTGTATATTTAATGTTATAATAGGTACAAGTATCTATCTATATCACTAGTTTTGAAAAGTAACTACTGAAATAACAGCTTAACAGTTTAACAGCTGTTTTCCCTGATCCAAACTGAAACTGACATGCAATCCAGTAAAATCCTGTCCCTATAAAGTGTCTTGCTCAAGGGCACAGCGGCGCTGCAGTTATTGGGTCACTATAGTGGGTGTCGGACTGGCAGTTTTTGCATCAGCAGTCGCATACTGTCACTTACAGTGGATAGTTCACCCAACAAGGAAGATTCTGCCATCATTTAGTCAACCATCACTTGTTCAAAACCTATTTGAGTTTATTTATTCTGTTTAACACAAAAGAAAACATTTTGAAAAATGCTGGTTCCAATTGACGTCTATAGTATATTTTTTCCTACTATGAAAATTGATTGGTAGCATTCTTCAGAATATCTTATTGTGTGTTAACAGAAGAACGAAACTCATGAAGGTTTAAATCCACATGAGGGAGAGTAAATAATGAGGTCTATTTATTTTGTGATAAATCAAACAAGATCAAACAAAATTAACAAATTTTAATGTATTACTTAGATTGTTTTTGTCTATACAGTGGAAGCCAAAAACCACCAAATTAGTTTGGTTACCTGTATTCTCTAAAATATGTTCTAGAAACAAAGTCATACAGTTTGATTAACTTGATGATAAATAATTCATTCATTCATTTTCCTTCAGCTTAGCCCCTTATTTATCAGAGGTCACCACAGCAGAATGAACCACCAAATATTCCGGCATATGTTTTACATAGAGGATGCCCTTCCTGCTGCAACCCAGTACTGGGAAACATCCATACACTTTCGTATTCACACACACACTCCATACACTTTCGTATTCACACACACACTCAAACACTACGGCCAATTTAGTTCATCCAATTCACCTATAGCACATGTCTTTGGACTGTGGGGGAAACCGGAGCACCCGAAGGAAACCCAAGCAAACATGGGGAGAACATGCAAACTCCACACAGAAATGCCAACTGGCCCAGATGAAACTCGAACCAGCATTCTTCTTGCTGTGAAGCGACAGTGCTAACCACTGAGCAACAATCCCGCCTTGATACATAATTGATAAGTAACCCTTTTTTTATAAGTCTAAAGCGGATTGCGCTCTGGATGTGCCACACTGCAGCAGTCCCATCTTTATATAGTTGTCTGTATGTTGCTAAGCAATGCGAACAGATGCTACATGGTGTTGCTGGTGTATGTACCCTCATAGAAATCTCTTAACTGTTCTAAAAGAGGTGTGCAACCCTCTTAAGTCTCTGGCTGTTGTAAAATGTCCAGCACACTTTGAAAAAAAAAAAGCAGTCAGTTAACTTTACTTTTAAAAAGTGAGTAAACTTGTTACTTTTAAAGTGATTAGTTGACTTTACTTGAAACAGATTGTAAACTTATAAAAAAAATAAGTCAACTTAACAGTTCCACGTTATAATGGGTTTACTCACATTTTGAAGTAAACTCATCTTGTCGTGTTTTAGCAAACAGGTTAACTCCCTTTTTTAAAGTAAAATATCTAATCGCTTTTTACTGTGTATGTGATTATCACTTTACATCATTTAACCAACTACTTTTTGAATATGTTTTATGCTTTTGGCTTAAATAGTATAGTTGTATGCAGTATACGTCAATATACTAATGGCTTAATAGTCATACACTATAGGTTTAATAGTGTTTTATATATGTCATACACTGTTCTTAAAATATGCTGTGCCTTTTCTAAACAAGTTGGTTTCTAAGATAGTCAAAGAATGACAGGCAGGAATGAAATAACAATTGATGGCTCATATCTGTGTCACCCAGGCCTAAAGCTGTAGGTCAATGCTTCCTAATCGACATAAATCAATTGTTGTCCCTCATAATGACGTCATTGCCTTGCTATTGGCTTTTGTGCGAATGCCCAGTGACATTTGGAAGTGCAGAGTAACCGATGCTATTAGCAAACAGTCTCCATCCATTAGCTTGGTTCTGCGTCAGTCATTACATCTCCATCAGTGTATTTAATGTTCTCCAGCATTTTAAAATTGCAAAGGGTCCACTTAAAAAAGAGTTATTATATATATATATATATATATATATATATATATATATATATATATATATATATATATATATATATTATATATATATATATATATATACATACATACATACATACATACATACATACATACATACATACATACATACATACATATATATACAGTTGAAGTCAGAATTATTAGCCCCCGGGAATTATTAGCCCCGTTTATTTTTTTTCCCCAATTTCTGTTTAACGGAGAGAAGATTTTTTTAACACATTTCTAAACATAATAGTTTTAATAACTCATTTCTAATAACTGATTTATTTTATCTTTGCCATGATGACAGTAAATAATATTTTACTAGATATTTTTCGAGACACTTCTATACAGCTTAAAGTGACATTTAACTAGGTTAACTAGGTTAATTAGGGTAACTAGGCAAGTTAGGGTAATTAGGCAAGTTATTGTATAATGATGGTTTGTTCTGTAGACTATTGGAAAAAAAATATATAGCTTAAAGGGGATAATAATTTTGTCCTTAAAATGGTTTTTAAAAAATTAAAAACTGCTTTTAATCTAGCCGAAATAAAACAAATAAGACTTTCTCCAGAAGAAAAAATATTATCAGACATACTGTGAAAATTTCCTTGTTCTGTTAAACATCATTTGGAAAAAAAAAAAAAAAAAAATTCAAAGAGGGGCTAATAATTCTCACTTCAACTGTGTGTGTGTATATATATATATATATATATATATATATATATATATATATATATATATATATATATATATATATATATATATATATATATATATATATAGTAAGCATTGTTTATTAATCTAGTTTATGAATAAGTTTTCTTCCAGTGAAACTCATATCATAATATTGTGAATTGAAATATTCAGATTTTCACCGATTTAATATACTGATAAACATGCATTTATTTCCCAACTGCATACATTTACAGACACAGCAATGTCTTCTTTAAGAGATTTTGTCGAAACTGATTGTGCATTTGATAAAGAGTACGAAAGACAATTTTCAGTCACTCACTTGACATCTGGCTTTTCTGAACATGTCAAAAGCAGACGTTTAAACTGACAAAGCTTTAAAATGAGAAGCTTATAAAGAATGTATTTGCTATATCTGTGTAAGATGTACAGAAAACGCTTATTGGATATGGGGTTCATATCATCGGAATAACAAGACACACGTGTTCATTGCTGAACATCATGGTTTATTTTGAAAGATAAGAGTTCTCAGAACAACATCCCATCAAACACATTTAGTCTACTGACATAACAGTGTTGAATTTTGAATGGTTATTTATTTATGTCACCGTTTCTTCCGGAGACCTGTTGTTTACATTGTTTACTTTGTTACTTACGTGCGAAAACAGCGTCTTTACAGTATGTAATAGCTTACAGTGTTACAAATAAAAATTGACCACAAACTGAATAAAAAAGTCAAAGTTATGGTTACTAAAATCTAATCAAAGCAATTTAGGATCTATTCAAGAAAAATCTGCTAACTGGTATTTTGTATTGCATATGTCCACTTGCAATCTGAGCATGCATTGCATAGTGCATACTTCAGCCTCCACATCAAAGTTCCTAAACTTCCTAAACTAAAAGGGCTCCAGGATTGGCCAGCCCACTCACCAGAAATGAACATTATTGAGCATGTCTGGGGTAAAATGAAGGAGGAGGCGTTGAAGATTAATTTAAAGAATCTTGATGAATTTTGGGAGTCCTGCAAGAACAGTTTCTTTGCCATTCTAGATGACTTTATTAATAAGTTATTTGAGTCATTGCAGACATGTATGGATGCAGTCCTCCAAGCTCATGGGAGTACACTCTTACATATTGGTCGTGAAAAGAAAGACGATGTCATAGCTTACAGTGTTACAAATAAAATGAGACCACAAACTGAATATAAAGTCAAAGATATAATTACTAAAATCTAAACAAAGCAATTCAGGATTTATTAAAAAACCATTAGTTTGTATTGCATATGTCCACTTGCAATCCTTGGATTTATTGCCTTAAGTGTAATACTTTGAACAAAGGATTTTATTCAGTTCTTAAATGTGTTGAGAGAAGAAAATAGGCTCTCTATTAATTAAGGCTCAGTTTTCATATATGCTTATTTGTAGTCTTTGTAATTCCACAAATCTGATTGTAAAACAATGTGCAAGGTTGTAACCCTGTCTTGAACACTGGAGGGAAAAATGTATCATTGTTTTTCTTATAAAGAAAATAAAAGAAGAACGCTTAAACAAGTAATATTTGATGAATCAGGTTAATATAGTTTATACAGTAATTTGAATGTAAAAGAGAGTTCAAGTCGAGTAGTTTTCAGAAATATTGCTGTTTGGTCATTTTACATTTCTGTCATAAAATAACTGTCAGATATTAAATATTTAGCTGCTTATTTCTTGCTTCACACTGTTTTACAATTAAAAAACTCAAGTTCTATGCTGGAAATCATGTTTGGAATCTGTCAACAGTGAAGCCAGTATCTCAGTCATTTTGACATTGATGAGCACTGTTAGACCGCTGAGGCAGAGCAGCTTAAACATTTAACTTCTCAATTTTTTCTATCACCCTGACAACTTATTAAATATTTGGCTATTTCTAATTATTTAGCTCTGTGGCCCTGTTATTTTGTGCATTTTATGTAAGGGCAGCTACAGTGTCTTCCACAAATGTTTGCACCCTTGTTAATTGTAAGCAAAAGGCTGTGAAAAAATGTCTGTGTTTAAACTTAAAATTGTTGCTCAATTTTAGCAAAACAACTCTGCTCTCGTTGCGACCCAACAATTGCAAACACAGCAGTTTTATCAAAATATTTAGTCTAGCCTGAAATTATTCACAAATTCAGACTTAAAGTTTTTGTTTAAATCTAAACAAACGCTGAGGAATATTTTATTCCACAATGATGCGTCTTGTACATCGGCTTGTGCCTTCTGATGCCTTGTACACTGAAGCCTGTGTCATTTCAAGTATATATTTAAAAATTAAATAATTAAATAAATAAAAGTATATTTAAGCTAAAGATAGAAGTTACATGGCTGTAGGGTGCCATTACGGAATAAATGAATCTTCGGTTCGTACATAAAGAAGGAGGGAAATACAATAAGGACGACAGCAGCAATACGTTTCAACAAAGATGCAAAAAGAGTTGTAACTGTCCACAATAAGACCATCGTAACCATCGTAAGGATGGAGTCTGCTTTAGCTTTGTGGATTAGTGACCTTAGGAAAAATGTTAATGCCTATCTGAGAAAAGTGTATAAAGTATGTAGTGAAGGGGTTTACAGCTTTAAAACCTCTATAATAATTGTAAAAATAAAGCTGACTACTTTGCGGATTTTGCCTATTGCAGGTTGTTTTTTAGTAACCCCTGCGATTAACTGGGGACCACTGTATATATGTGCCTCAATTATTGGCACCCTCATGAATTCATCTAAGCCAATTATTTGTTGTAGTATATTGATATTTTACTTTGTAGCACAGCTGGGTGACATGATCTGCCTTTTACAGGGCTAAAACACAAAGGCCAGACTCACTCAGTCATTCGTCACAATGGATAAGACGAAAGAACAGAGGCGTGATTTTTAAGCATCACAAAATCGAAAATCAGAAAATTCTCATTTCCTCCCTCAGTGAAATAATTAAGAAACGAATCAACCAATTAGCCCGGAAGAGAATGTTTGTTTATGTTGTGTCCAAACTATTTTCAAGAATCACATCTGGAGAACTGCAGAAATTATTTGGCTCTTCTTGCATCATCACAAACAATTTGAAAAGTGTTTCAGGAAGAAAAAAAGCCTCTAATCTTGCCAAAAAACAAACTCGAGCACCTTCCGTTTTTGAGCAAAAGACCAAAAGTTTTCACAAAAAATATTTTTTTTTTCATGTTTACTAAGGGGTAATTTACACTGTGCGTTTTTGTTTTAAAACTCGTAAGTTTTGTTAGGTTACACCTATACCATGCACACTAGACATACTCAATATCTGCATAGTCATGCTTCGTTTTTTTGAAAATACTCAGTACCCCATTTAGTTTGGAACCGGCTATCCACAATAGCTCTCTGACTGGTTTTCTAGACTGTTTTGTACTGTTCCCTTATTCATTAATCCCTCTCATAATTCCTCCTGAGTTATTAGCCCCTTATATTTTTTTCCCCAATTTCTGTTTAACGGAAAGACTTTTTTAAACGCATTTCAGAATATAAACATTTTAATAAATAATTTCTAATAACTGATTTCTTTTATTTTTGCATTGATGACAGTACATAATATTTGACTAGACATTTTTCAAGATACTAGTATTCAGCTTAAAATGAAATTTAAAAGCTTAACTAGGTTCATTGATTTAATTAGGCAAGGTAGGATAATTAGGTAAATCATAGTATAACGATGATTTGCTCTATAGATGATCAAAAAACATATTGCTTAAGCAATTTTGCAAAAACATTAAGGGCATGTCTGAATCCACTTTTGCTGTTTTAAGGACGGAAAAATATGGTCTGCGCCCCGGTGCATGGTCTAACAGGGTTGTGCTTATTCTCTTAATGAGTTATGGGTGTGTTTTGAGCAATGTGCTTTAGAGTCTCATCTCACATTTCCTTTAGGAGTCAGCTGCATCATGCCATGGCACATTTGCTATTTACATGGCGGAATTTGTAAAAGGATAAACTGAATGCTTCACTAGCGAGAAAACAATCAAACAGACCATCTGCTGTGAGGATAAAGAGTGAGCCTCCTCCATACGGCCTCTTTACTTTCTCTTTACTTTACTTTTACTCTTTACTCTTTTACTTTCATGAATAAGGAAATGGTGGAAACTCAGTCCACTGAAGACATCCATTATTCAATTCAATTTCAATTCAATTCATCTTTATTTCTATAGCGCTTTTACAATGTAGATTGTGTCAAAGCAGCTTCACATAGAAGATTATAGTAAATTGAAACAGTGTCGGTCCAGTTTTCAGTGTTTAAGTTCAGTTCAGTTCAGTTTAGCTCAGGTCAGTGTGGTTTAATAATCACTACTGAGAGTCCAAACACTGAGGAGCAATTCCATTGATGTGCAGCTCTACAGATTCCGAACCATGCAAGCCAGTGGCGAAAGCGGCGAGGAAAAAACTTCACCAATTGGCGAAAGTGAAGAATTTAAAAAAAACCTAGAGAGAAACCTGGCTCAGTTGGGCACGACCATTTCCCCTATGGCCAAACGCCTTGTGCAGAGCTGCAGTCTAGGTGCCGGAAGCTGGAGATTAGCATTAGCCTACATATTTAATTTAATTTCTTAAGTGCAAAGATTTGTTTCAAAACTATTTCTAAATTGAGTTCTAATTTCCAGCAAACGAATAAATGATCAATAATAATGAAGTGTGGTCAAAAAACTGATGCATACATCTCCAAAACCCAACAGGTGGGCAAATCTAAACTTGTTTTTATTAAAACAAATATAAATATGCATATAATAAATAATAATGCTACTACTAATAACATTATACAAAAGATTTTCTCCAGAAGAAAAAATATTAAAGGAAATACTGTGAAAAATTCCTTGTTCTGTTAAACATAATTTGGGAAATATTTGAAAAAGAAAAGAAAATCACAGGATGGCGAATAATTTTAACTTGAACTGTAGATGTCAAACAGCTCACTTCTGGAACAGAGTTAATTCACTTTCTCTTTCTTTTCTTTTTTTTTTAATCCGTGAAACTCAGAATCTGTGAAGTACAGCAGCTTCTCTGACAGATATCCAGTGGTCTAAACACATTCATCTTGCGTTGCTCAGAGCTCTGCCCTTCCCAAGACTCTGGTATCTTCTCGATGTTACAGATCAAGCCCGCTCTTGGGCTTTGTAGTTAAGAACTAGAGCAGAGTCAGCCGAGATAGAAACTGCATTTCAATTATAATGTCTTAGGAACTTGTTAAAAGAGTGTTTTGGCGTTTTGTTGAGAGACCTGTAGTGTGAGGGACTTGGGGATCACAGAAGCCTGCAAAGATGTGAAGTGTGTGATGTTAGACTTTAATCTGTGATTGTGTTGTGCGGTATACTGGCACTACAGTTTCACAGCTTCTGAAGGAGAAATCACAAGTGAAATTTCTAAATCAGTCATCAAAATTCAGAATCAGTGTTTTTGACATGCATTATTTTTTTTACATTTTGAATACATATATATTTTTAAATTAATTAAAAACTGCATGAGTCTGTCAGTAATATGTGACCAATGACCACAAAATCAGTGTATATTTTAAGTGTCCATTGATACTCTATACTATTGGTATATTTTATTAGGACAGGACAATATTTTTCTGATATACGACTATTTGAAAATCTGGAATCTGAGGCTTCAAAACAATCTGATTATTGATATTGCATTACTAAAAAATTATTTTGATAATTTAATGTAGGATATTTACAAAATATCGTCATGGAACATGAGCTTTACAAAATAAACGTTTGTTTATTTTGTCATTAAAAGAAAAATCTATAATATTGACTTGATGTATTTTTGGCTAAACATACCCATGCATACCCATGCAAAAAATAAAATAAAATAAAATAAAAAAATAAAGTAAAAAATAAAATAAAAAAATATTAAATAAAATATTAAATAAAAATATTAAATAAAATATTAAATAAAAATCTAATATAAAATAAAATAAAATATTAAAAAAATAAAATAAAAAATAAATAAAATAAAATAAAATAAAAATATTGAATATAAAATAAACTTTCATATATAAAACTAAATTAAATTAAAAAAAATAAATACATACATAAAATAATATAAAATAAAATATTAAATAAAAAATCTAATAAAATATACAGTAATAAAACAAACAGTAATAAAAGAAAATAAGCATAATAAAACAAAATAAAATAAAAACATTATTATTTGTTTATTGTTGTACTAATACAATGTTTACTACTATTACTAAATATATAAAATAAATAAATAAATAAATAAATGCAATATTTATTATATTATTATTTGTTTATTTATTTATTTATATTTATTGTTTGTACTACTACTATATTTACTACTATTACTACTACTACTACTACTACTACTAATAATAATAATAATAATAATAATTTAAACTATATGTGTTTGTTTGTTTGTTTGTTTGTTTTTATTTTTCTGTAAACTTAAAAAATTATTGCAACGTGAGAACATCTTCAGCAATACTTACTCAAAGCCATTGGGTATCCAGGCACTATTTTAGTTTGTTGTTTTTCAGTGAGTTCCTTGCTGTGAAACATAATTGCAATATCATGAAATCTCCAGTTCACGTCCACAGGACTATACAGAGGACAAGGGAAAGATAAAATGTTTTACCAGCGGCCAAGAGAGAAATATTAGGATGGATTAACCTCCATGTTTAATCGAGAGGAGAGAGGAGGCCGGAAAGTGGCATAAGCTTCTGTCATTACAGGCCATCTTTAGTATAGCTGCTATCAACCACTGATCCTGTTTATCCCCTGCTGTGTTTTCCAGACAGCCAAACGCCACTATTTACCAAGGTTAGAGGTCTGTTTGATTTAAAACAGAGCTTTATTTTTTATGCCAATCCTTCTTTTCATTTTTATTTATTTATTTATTGTTTTTTTTTGCATTAACTACAAGCTCAAAGCCTCATGGTATGCCATTTTCATGTCACATGACTACATAAAATAATACAGCTCTTCAGTTTTGATGTCTAATATGAGTATGATTATCATCTTGCTTGACATTTATTGTCATACTGAAAGCAGCAGCAGATAGTTTACCTCAGATCTTGAAAATATTAGCAATAGCAGAGCATAACATTGCATGATTTTATTATAGTCCAAAGTATAACTTTACTTTGATTTTATAATAATAAAAATAAATAAATAATAATAATAATTTATGGTCTATTTTAACAATATTTTACTTTTGGGTGAATGCCATTTTGTTCTTTGAGCAGAATAAATATTTTGATTAATATTAAATTACATTTTTCAAAACCTAACCATGAAAAATGATTTATTTTAAATCTTTTTGTTACAATACTATTAACTTACAGGCTAATTTTTCAAAATAAATGCTTTTATTATAGTCTAAAGTACAAATTTACTTTGATTTTATAGTATAAATAAATAAATAAACAAACAAATAAATAAATAAATAAATAAATAAATAAATAAATAAATAAATAAATAAATAAATAAATAAATAAATAAAGTCGAACCAAAAAAATTATATTAACTTATGGCCTATAAAAAAAATACCTATTAGGTGAATGTTTTTTTTTTTTTTTTCCCTTGGGCAGAATAAATATTTTGATCAATGTTTAATTACATTTTTCAAAACCTAACCATGAAAATTGATTTATGCTAAAGCTATTTGTTACATTAACATTACCTTACAGGCAAATTTTAATTTGATGTTATAATAAAAAAATGAAGTTATTTTATTTTTTTTATAAATACTTTTATTATAGTCCAAAGTACAACTTTACTTTGATTTTATAGTATAAATAAATAAATAAATAAATAAATAAATAAATAAATAAATAAATAAATAAAGTCGAACCATTAATTCATGGCCTATAAAAAAATTAACTTTGGGGGATTTTTTTTTCTTCCATTGGGCAGAATAAATATTTTGATTAATATTAAATTACATTTTTCAAAACCTAACCATGAAAATTGATTTATGTTAAATCTTTTTGTTACATTACTATTACCTTACAGGCTAATTTTACTTTGATGGTATAATAAAAAGTATATTTAAATAATTTATATAATAAAAATATATTTATTAAATATATATATATATATATATATATATATATATATATATATATATATATATATATATATATATATATATATATATATATATATATATTAAATATATATATATATAAGTTATTTAAATAAATGCTTTTATTACAGTCCTAAGTACGACTTTACCTTGATAATATAGTGTAAAATAAATGAATGAATGAATTAATTAATTAATTAATAATGAAATAATAAATAAATAAATAAATAAATAAATAATAAATAAATAAATAAATAAATAAATAAATAAATAAATAAATAAAGTCTAAAGTCAAACCAAGGTAATTCTTGGCCTATAAAAAATAGGCCAAAATTGTTTTTTTTTTCCTTGGTCTGAATACATATTTTTGATTAATATTCAATTACATTTTTCAGTTTCAACCAAATCAAATCTCTCATTTGTAAAAAAAAAAATAAACAGTAGCTATAACAAATTACAGTAATTATTTTAGGTTGGCCCAAAGCAAAACTATACTCCGCTCTAAAGGTAAAATATATATATAAATCAAAAAATCTACATTGTACCAAAGTTAATAATAATAATAATAAAAATAATAATAATAATAATAATAATAATAATTAAAAATAGTATTGTATATTCTTACTTAGCGTAAATGCATTTTTTCAATAAATATTTTTCATTTAGGTTAAATAAAACTTTTTTAAATAAAAAAAATGTAGGTTAAATAAAAAAAAAGTTTGAACCAAAATTAAACTACAAATTTTAGCTGTAACAAATTACAGTAATTCTTTTTTTTTTTTTTTTTTTTAAGTTGGTTCAAAGAATATATATTTTTCAGTGTGTGCTGATCTCTATAAACTGCTGGCATCAAGAGAACAGTGGCTTCTTTATCCCATAACAATTTGTTGCCTGTCAGTTTTACCATACAAACTGATTCATTGTCACACAGGGTTAAACTAAAGGCACTCGTGCACAGATGAAGACACACATGACGGTGCATGCTGAGATCTGGATCTATTACCCTGCTTTAGCACAGACACATGCATGTGCCTGCTTTGAACAAGTAGGCTTATAGTACCTGCCCTGCATACTAAGATGCTCACTGTCTGGTTTGATGAAAGACATAGCTTTTCTTTCTGCATTCAATTCAATTCAGGTCTTTTTGTATGGTGCTTTTCATGATGCATATCATTGCTGTTCATAACCCGATTATGCTTCATAAACTGACAATGCACAGGGTCGTGTCAGTGTTTTGAGATTGCCATTTATCAAAATAAGGTCATACACTTACCGGCCACTTTATTAGGTACACCTGTCTAACTGCTAATGCAAATTTCGAATCAGCCAATCACATGGCTGCAGCTCAGTACATTTAGGCATGTAGACATGGTCAAGACGATATGCTGCAGTTCAAACCGAGCATCAGAATGGGAAAGCAAGGTGATTTGGAGAATGAAAGGTGCAGGAGGTTGTCATTTCACAGGTTTTGGGTTACCTAAAATCTATGGAAGAGGGTGGATCGAAATCTCTGGTCACCTCAGGATCAAGAAACAGAAAGCAAATGAAGAAAAATGATAGCAGTGGCTCTTCATTATAATTCAAGGAGAGAAAAACATGTATTTGCTTTAATATGGCTGTAGTACAGAGCCATTAGATCTATTATGTGAAAGCTTGGCTAAGGAGATGCATCTTTAATCTAGATTTAAACTAGATTAGGGCGGCTGTTCCAGAGTTTTTGGAGCTAAGTGTGAAAAGGCTAGGGTCTTTGCTATACTCGGCACTGCCATCCTGCGCTTTGCAATCGTAAACACTCAAAAAAATTATGTCTGTTGTTTGTTCAAACTATTTATTTAAAATGAGCTGAAACAACACACTTCTTGAGTTTTTTTTTTTGGGGGGGGGCAACTTAATTGTTTTGTGTTAAATCCACTTAAATTTGTGAAAACAAATAAATTAATTCCTTAATTAATAACTTAATTCAATAAATATATTATAAATTAATATTCTAGAAAAATATAGTTTAAATACACAACTCACCACAACTTTAATGTAAAAACAGTAATGAAAAAAGGATCCACGCAGTTCCTATCCACTTGCAACATCAGCAGCACCCAAGCAAAAATACATTCTATATGAGTTAAAGTTATGTATTTTATATTATGCAGAAAATCTATAAAATATTACGTAAATATAATGTTCCATGACGAAATTTAGCACATTTCCTGCTTTAATATATCAAAAGTTAATAATTAATTAGTAAACTGTAAAAAATTGAATGACAAAAAGTCAAGATGACAAATAATTGTGTTTCTTTAACTTATTTTAATAAGTTAACTGGGTTTCAACTTAATTTTTAAAGTTATACAATGTTCCACTTAACATGTTTAGTCTGTTTGATTGTAAATTGAGATGACTACAAAAGTTCATTTGATTCAACTAAAAAAATAAGGCAGCAAGATGTTTTTACAGTGTAATATGCTATGCTAAAAAATTATTTGTACGACTTTAAAGACATTTTTCTCTATATTTTGATGTTTTTGTATTTTACCATTAAAAGTGTAATAGGTAGAATAGAGCAGATAAAATAGCTGTGAATATATTTGATCATAAATCTGTCTTATGTTGCACGAGTATATATTTGTGCCAATGGCCAAAACATACATTGTATGAGTCATTCATTCATTCATTTTCTTTTGGGCTTAGTCCCTTTGTTAATCTGGGGTTGCCACAGCGGTATGAGCCACTAACTTATCCTGTATATGTTTTATGCAGCGGATGCCAGCTGCAACCCATCACTGGGAAACACCCACACACTCATTCACACACATACACTACGGACAATTTAGCTTACCCAATTCACCTATAGCGCATGTCTTTGGACTGTGGGGGAAACCGGAGCACCCAGAGGAAACCCACGCCAACACGGGGAGAACATGCAAACTCCACACAGAAACGCCAACTGACCCGGCCGAGGCTCGAACCAGCGACCTTCTTGGTGTGAGGCGATCGTGCTACCCACTGCACCACTGTGTCGCCATTACTGTACTGTAACTGTTATTTAATACATTAATCAGGTTTTAAAAAACTTAAACATATTTTTAAAGTTATACAAAGTTTATTAGTTCTTATTTTTATATATTATTAAAATATTTATATATTATTATTTATTTTTATTCAGTTTGATTGATTTGAAGTTTAAATGACTATTCATTCATTCATTTTCTTGTCAGCTTAGTCCCTTTATTAATCCGGGGTCGCCACAGCGGAATGAACCGCCAACTTATCCAGCACGATTTTATGCAGCGGATGCCCTTCCAGCCGCAACCCATCTCTGGGAACATCCACACACTCATTCACACTCATACACTACGGACAATTTTAGCTAACCCAATTCACCTGTATACCGCATGTCTTTAGACTGTGGGGGAAACCGGAGCACCCGGAAGAAACCCACGCAAATGCAGGGAGAACATGCAAACTCCACACAGAAACGCCAACTGACCCAGCCCAGCCGAGGTTCGAACCTGCGACCCAGCGACGTTTTTGCTGTGAGGCGACAGCACTACCTACTGCGCCACTGTATCGCCAGTTTAAATGACTAGAAAAAGTTAATTTGATTCAACTAAAATAATAAAGGCAGCAATATTTTTTTACAGTGTTTTACAGTTTTTTATATCTATGCAATACTCAAAAGTTAATTCGGATGACTTTAAAGATTTTTCTACATCTTTTTTTCTATATTTTTATGTTTTTGAACCCTCAGATTGTAGATTTCCAAATTGTTGTATCCCAGGCCAAATGCTGCCAACAAGGAAGCCATGTCAATAGTTTTTATTCATTTAGACCCTTTCTTGCCAGACAAGCTGTGGAGTACTTGGACGCGTGTGATGGAGCATTGTCCTGCATGAAAATCATGTTTTTCTTGAAGGATGCAGACTTCTTCCTGTACCACTGCTTGAAGGTGTCTTCCAGAAACTGGCAGTAGGACAGGGAGTTGAGCTTTACTCCACCCTCAACCCGAAAAGGCCTCACAAGCTCATCTTTGATGATACCAGCCCAAACCAGTACTCCATCTCCACCTTGCTGGCGTCTGAGTCGGACTGGAGCTCTCTGCCCTTTACCGATCCAGCCACGGGCCCATCAGGACTCACTCTCATTTCATCAGTCCATAAAACCTTAGAAAAATCAGTCTTGAGATATTTCTTTGCCCAGTCTTGACGTTTCAGCTTGTGTGTCTTGTTCAGTGGTGGTCATTTTTCAGCCTTTCTTACCTTGGCCATGATGTTGCAGCTTTGAAATATGGCAAAACTGGTGGCAAGTGGCATCTTGACATCTTGGCAGCAGTACGCTTGACTTTTCTCAGTTCATGGGCAGTTTATTTTGCGCCTTGGTTTTCCAGACGCTTCTTGTGACCCAGTTGACTATTTTGAATGAAACGCTTGATAGTTCGATGATCACGCTTCAGAAGCTTGGCAATTTTAAGAGTGCTGCATCCCTCTGCAAGATATCTCACTATTTTTTACTTTTCGGAGCCTGTCAAGTCCTTCTTTTGACCCTTTTTGCCAAAGGAAAGGAAGTTGCCTAATAATTATGCACACCTGATATAGGGTGTTGATGTCATTAGACCACACCCCTTCTCATTACAGAGATGCATATCACCTAATATGCTTAATTGGTAGTAGGCTTTCGAGCCTATACAGCTTGGAGTAAGACAACATGCATAAAGAGGATGATGTGGTCAAAATATTCCTTTGCCTAATAATTCTGCACTGCCTTATATATATATATATATATATATATATATATATATATATATATATATATATATATATATATATATATATATATATATATATATATATATATATATATATATTTTAGCTTGTTAATTGAACATGTTGGACAATAAGCTAATATACAGTAATCCAGTCTTGAGGTCATAAAAGCATCAAGCTTTCCTTACAAGATATTCAACTTTTATTGTTTTATGAAATATTATTTTCAAAAGTCAAGATGCGGTCTTTTAAACCCTCAGGTCTTTGACTGTAGAGGATGAAGCAACAGTACATCCACCTAAATCTGAATTACATTCACTATCAGGGAATCTATAGTGTTCTACCACTGGCTTTTTGACTGATCTTCCTTCCCCTCTATACAGACAAACAAGAACAGATAAATACGTATATATGGTGGAGATAAACAATATGTGTGCAGGTTATCCACTCCACATGGTGTAAATGTCTTGTCAGAGATAATGATTTCTGAGACTGTTCAGTGCTGGTGGAAACGGGTCTGGTATATCTCATTCTGTCTGCGTTTTGTTCTTTGTATTGTGAAACAAGTCATGTCGAGCTGCTTGAATTGCAAAAATGTGTCTTTTTTTTTTGGTGTACAGTTCTTTAAAAAATGTAAAACAGCTCTAAAGGTCAGCTAATGTCATTCTGAAACAGCGCAGTCTCTTGAAACAGTTTTAACAGTGTTTGCAAGGCAGAACTGCATTGATGTGCCTCAAATAATAATATCCTTTTCTTATTTTATCGATTTTTATGCAGTCTGTAAATTTATGCAATTATTTTAGCTTGGACCTTTTAACACATTCACCCTGTGACATCTTTATTTTTCCTGCACATAGCTATTTTGCGGTTTTATAAACTTTGTATGGAATTTAAAATGTAAAATGATGGCTTTGATGTACATTATTAAAATGTTCACACATCTACATCTATCATCTACATTTTGAATTTTAACTAGTCTTCTGTCTTGCCATTATTTACTAAAATACTAAATAGTAATTGGTCCATCGTTCTTATCATTGTTTTCATTTTGACTAGTTAATGGATATGTTTTCTATTATTCATATCGAGATAATGAATGCTTTTTTCGGTAATGTTAGTTTGTGTAATACTTGCTTCGATTAGCCAATTCTACATATTTAAGTCAATTTCATCTAATTCAGGAATCAAACTTATTTACGTTTTCAGTGTTTTGAGAGACGTTGAGCGTATTCTGACATTATGCCCCTTTTCTCAAGATGTAAATGAAGTCTCTGATGTCCCTAGAGTGTGTATGGGAAGTTTCAGCTCAAAATACCACACAAATAATATTTTATTACTCTTTAAAACTACCCCTTTTATGCTTTGATCCTAATTGTGTTGTTTTGGTGACTGACGCTTTAAATTCAAATGAGATTGTGCTCCCAGCCCTCTTTTTAAAAGGGGGCAGACCTACAAATGCCTATGTGTCAGCATAATGGTTAACAAAAATAAGACTAACGTATAATGCTAATGAGGTAGAGACGGTCACTAATGGGCAGGGCTTTTCATCTCTAATGATGAGTGCAAATGGAGAATGTCAATCAAAGTGTTTCGGCAGACTGTTTTTATGAATTGTGGTTATAAAAAATACAATTAATAAATTGTTACAATTAGAAGCTGGTTATATTCACAGACTGTTGACTGGTACAATAGTGTTTAAACTACTTATAAAAGTGATTTTTGCATAATACTGTAGGTCCCCTTTAAAGTTACCTCTGATTAGCTATTTCAGCAGATGTGTAATTCTAAAACTATGCATCTAATTTGATTACTTTTAGGCTATATGTAGATACAAACACTTATTTTACAAGAGAAGTGAACAATTACAGTGTCTACTAGTGTTCTAGATCTGCTGGTTTCTGAGTGCAGAATGAATATTTTCTTGCATAGACTGCTTGGCGCTTATGCATTCACAATGGTATGGACCATTATAGGCAGGGTGCGAATTATACATTGACGATCGGGGGGTGGGTGAACTTTTCCCGTAATGTTAGTTTGTGTAATATATGCTTCAGTGAATTAAATATATGTATTATTTAAATTATATTTAAATTTATTTATAAAACGTATTGATTGGTCAGTATTTTGAGGAATATTTAGTGTATTCTGACCAGTAGTAATCTCCGATTAGTTACTTCAGGGGTCAAAGAAAAACTGTGTGTTTAATTTTATATTAAATTTTAGGCTATAGGAAGATACAAACACCTATTTTACAGTGTCTTGTGAACACTTGCAATGTCCGTTGGTCCTCTAGATCTGCCAGCTTCAGACTGTTGAATAGTTTTTTTTTCTGACATTGATTGGCGTGATTTAGCATTTACAGTGGTATGAACCGTTTTAGGGGTGGTAAAAAGTATTGCAATAATTTATTTTACAATTTATTAATATAATTATTTAATATACAGACCAGAGAAAACTATTTCTCCCTATTAAAGAGCTGACCCCCATACAACTTGTTTTGATGTCCTTCAGGGGGGATCAAGTGTCAACCCCCCAAACCCCCATGTAATTCGCACCCTGATTATAGAGGTAGTCTAATGTATATTTATATTATCTATTTATTTAATTACTAATATTATTATTTAGATACAATTTCAAATATCCATTTAAGTTTACTTAATGGTCTTGTGCAAACTCATTGCCTTCATTCAATTAAGTAATTTTTACTTTATTGTATTAAGTATTTATTTCCTACTAATATATTGAGTGTCGTTTATTTAAATCATTTAAGTCGTGTTGACATAACTGGATCTGTAATCTAAGTTAGTAGAACTTTCACATTTTATTTTGATAGAAATCTAAACATAACACAACATTAAAGTCTAAATCATGTCTGTCTATGTTATTCGTGTTCAAAAAAAACGCAATAACACTTTTTATTTTCCAGTCTGACACAAAGCTTGCTGGGAACTAAAGATCAGCATGGTTAGATTAACTTATTCAGTTTAAGTTCAGTCTAATACAATCAAATTTAGAGTTCAAATAACTTGTTTTTATTAAGTTCAATAAACTTTCATTAAAAAATGTAAGTCAAATGAACTAATTGTCTTTTTAACAATTTTACAGTGTACAGATCAGAACAAGCTATTTCTCATCATTTAAAGGTCAGACCCCCCATATACTGTACACTTTGACATCATCCAATGGGGGATAAAGTATTAATTAAAGGGGTCTGAAACCGCCCTGAAATTCACACCCTGCTTGAAAGTGCTTTATTTGATTCCAGTTCTTGATTTGTTTATTTACGCAAAACTACAACACTTTCCATCTTTCACTGCCAGCACTGGAATGCAAATCTACTCATGTGTTATATTAGTGTGATGGTAGACATCTCGAACGAGAGACTAATGAAAGTGCTCTCTAATTAATTACTACATGAATTGAACCCTCAACCTTTTGATTACCAGCCCAGATTTTTACCCATCAGACTACACCATCCCCAAAGAGATGAATGAAAGGAAGCAAAGAGAGTTTTGCCAAACAGCACCAGAGAGGTAAATGCTAATAAGTATCTCAACACTCAGTCTCCGCCGTGACACCAGCACAATTGCTAAGACGCTAGCCATGTTTCTCATTAGCGCACGGCCTACTGTAAGCCCCCGTCGAGGTGATATGAGTCCTCGCACAGTAATACGCATATCTGCTCTCCTGGGTGATACTCATCCCAGTACTTTTTAAAAATTTGATACAAGAACTGTCCCTTCTTGCATGTTCATTTAACAATCAAATTATAGAATGTGAACCGGTTTATGCTAAACATGTTCATATAATGGACCATTTTCACATACAGTGATGATGAGTTTCCGGTTATTAACATTATATTTCTAGCAAAGTGATTCATTAAAAAATAGTAATATGCATTTATAACACTGTACTAAGATTTTGGGATATTTGGGATCATGATAACTTCGTAGTTGTTGTTTTAAGCAAGCTAACATTGATATCAGATTAATTCAGTTTTAGTTTTTTTATATCTAAAATTGTAAGATATAAGTAGGCCCACACGGAATTTGCGCGCGCAGAATTCCGCAGATTTACGCAGATTTTTAGCCCATCATTAATTCTGTTTATTTACTTGAGTAAATGTGTGTAAATTTATATATTCAGTTTTTTTATTAATTTCAGTAATATTATTGACTAATATGAAAATGTTCATCTGATTTATGTACAATGCAGTTTGTACAGTAATATTTTCTGTCTTTTAGTAGATATATTATATGAGAGGCTTGCTTTGCTTACCAAATAAAGTGAATCTAATTGGATTTGCATTTTAAACATTAAATAAAAGTTAAAAAGATATTATTTTTTATTTCATATATTAAAGTTTTAGTTTTGATACTCTAAAATAATTCCGCAGAAATCCACAGATTTTTACCAAAATTATCTGCAGAAATAGCAAAAAATGTCCGCAGATTTCGTCTGGCTCTGGATATAAGATGTAAAATATATAAAATGTAAATAGTGACAAATCCATCAGTATCTAGCATGTGCGCTTGAATTAATTAACATTTTTAACACACAATGTCATGTGCTTTGTATGTTTTGCCAACGAAAATATTTCTAAACAAATTCGAAGCAGAACAACACTGTTGTTTCATTCCTGATTTAGCCTGTTTTTGAATAAAACATTTCAGCCAATTATTTAGTAATCCATTCATTTTCTTAGTTTTTTAAATGATTTGTTTGAATAAATATTAATTAATAATTCTATACAATATTACATAATATTAAATAATAAATTGCTAATTAATACAGGCACTATATACGTTTACCCAATTATTACCTATACCCAATAATTAGTCAACTTTAGCATTGTCACGGTTGTAGGTGTGTGCGCACTTCTGGTATTGTCTGTGTTGTTGTTACGTGCTTATATGTTTGCGTGCGTTTGTTGTGGCATGTCGGTGTTGTTGTGGTCACGTGGTTTATTGTTACGCCATTCAGCTGTTCTGATCAGCCGCCAAACTGTGGCTAATTCCTACGGCAATAGAGCAACAGTCCTTTTTTACATTGTCAGTTCGTTAGTGTTGTTCTTGTTACTCTGTCTCATCAGGAATCTCTGTGATCTGTCTTTGGATTTCTGGACTGTTTGCCTGGTTATCGGCTGACCTGTGGACGCTTACAGCTCACGTTTTTGCCACTTCTTGTAAACTTTTGTTTTCTCCGTTTTTGGACTTATATTTTCTTTAATATTTTTGACCACCGGTCAAATAATAAATACACTTGCATCTTGGATTTATCTCAGTATTATTATTTACCTGAGCGTGGCAAGTATGGTCACACTTTAGTTTGAGCAATGCATATTCTGTATTTACTGTGACTTTTTCCTCAGTAAACTCTTAATTCGCTACTTATTAAAGGCACAGTATGTACCTTTCACCACTAGAGGGCGAGTATTCACAACAAACAAAGGCCTATTTTGATGGTTCTATGGAACTCCTGCAGAAATCAGCATTATCAGTGATTATCAGCTGATAGATATGGGCCAGTAGAGGCCTTTTGCACCTACTGGTAGGCTCAGAAGGCTGTTATCATTCATCTACATGGTTAATCAGCTATAGATTGCATACTGTACAGCTGCGGCTGGAAGTTAATGAGAATTATTTATTTTATTTATTACATTTCTCATTCATTTTCTCATTCATTCATTCATTCATTCATTTCCTTTATTAATCTGGGGTCGCCACAGCGGAATGAGCATATGTTTATCCACACCATAAGCAGCGGATGCCCTTCCAGCTGCAACCCATCTCTGGGAAACATCCATACACACTCATTCACACTCATACACTACGGACAATTTAGCCTGCCCAATTCACCTGTACCGCATGTCTTTGGACTGTGGGGGGAACCAGAGCACCCGGAGGAAACCCACGCGAACGCAGGGAGAACATGTACACTTCACACAGAAATGCCAACTGATCCAGCCGAGGCTCGAACCAGCGACTTTCTTGCTGTAAGGCGACAGCACTACCTACTGTGCCACTGCGTCGCCTAAATTTCTCATTAATTGTATTTTCTCATTAATTGTCTACCCCTACCCCAACCCTAAACCCAAACATCACAGTAACGTAAAAACAGATCTGGATCTAGAGTCTTCTCTATTAGTATAGCTGATTAACCATGTGGATAGATGATAACAGCCTTCTGAGATTACCAATAGATGCAGAAGGCCCCTACTGACCCATATCTATCAGCTGATAACCACTGATAAAGCCCATTCAATCGAGTGATAACATTCGAAGCGGGTGTTCTAGTGGTTTTGGGATATTTTAATACAAAAAAATAATCTTACATAATTTGTCTCTAAGGTAGTTAGGTAAAGATATTTTTATTTAATATAATAATAATATAATTAATATAATATCATTTGTATAATATTGGAAAGATATTTGTTGTAGTAGTTAAGTTTAGGTTTGGGTAATGTAGAATATGGTTAGACATTATATGTGTTATACCATATAAGACATTAATATGTGCTTTATAAACAGTCAACCTATAAGCTATTTATGGTTCAAATATATAAAAAGTCTGTACAGTAATGAAAAAGGATCCATGCGGTTCTAACCACTTGCAACATCAGCAGCACCCAAGCAAACTCTTGGGTCGTCCTGTTTTAGGAAGCTCCTGGTAGGTTTGTAGCCTAATGATTGATCAGCCCCAGTTTTGGGCTTTAGGTTCGCATCACGCACCGTCGGCCTGACAAACAATCCCGCCACTCTCCCAGCCACTTCAAAGATAACAAGTGTCCAGGGAACTTGAAGGATCGCGTTAGCATACGTTAAAATGGCACTGGCTCTCTCCTGACGTGGGTTTGTACTCTGTGAGTCAGACGAAGAGTTGCGATGCGCATCCAAACAGCAGATCGAGGCTTAGTCTCGAAGGTCTCCGGGCGTAGATGAGGGAACGATACGCCTCAGAGAGTTTCAGCCATTTGATTAATGCAGAGTCTGACTAAGTTCTTGTTAGGTTTTTCTTGTTGTTTTTTTTATGTCCTCGCTCCCTGGTTCCACTAAGTGCATTTCTTATTGTCATAATGAGTTATTGCGTAGCGAGAAGGAGTGGGGAGAGGAAGAGATCAGGGATAAATGGTGGTTGCAAGGCTGGAGAAGTAGGTTAAAGTGCCTGGGCTGAAAATAGACATGACTCCTATTTGCAGAGGAGCTTCACTCTGCCCTAGGGTGCGCTGGGATAGACGGCCTATAATTCCCTATGTAATATGCGTGCCGTCTATGGCTTTCAGAGCCAACGGGAGCTGTAGCACATGCTTTTTTAGGACAGGCTTTATGGTATGGCTGCTTAAGGCTGTAGGCCCGTGAATGAGAACAGGGTCTATTGCTGTAGCATCTCTGCGGACATTTCGCATGATCAAATAAACCCTCAATAGGCAATATTTGCGATTCAATCTAACCCCCCATATCACAAGAATGATTGAAAGTAAAGGTTTGAGAGTCGAGCAAACCCATTTTTCAGTTAAATGTTGTTGGTGTTGTAATATTTGTCATGGTTGTAGTAGTCATCATAGTCATTGTCGTCGGTTCAACTTACACATAGGGACTCTATATCATAAATCCCTCTGTAAGGAAAGCAGCTCATAATGTGAATACAAAAAATTTGTAGAATCCTTACCATCAAATTAAGGACATAATTCTCATACAATATCCATCCATCCATTTTCCAGCTCGTCCTCAACAGCTGCATCAACTTAAATTGACCTTGTACAGATAGGTTGCAAAACCACACTGTTATACCATATCTGACAATGCTTTCAAGAACAACTTTATAAATGTGAGTTATAATAAATAAGTAGGATAGAAGTATGTATTTGCTTGTGTTTTGATTTTAGAAATGGAGTAAGACCAGTAATATTGACTGTGTCCTAATTTTTATACTACTAGAGCAGGTACTACATTTGAATTTGAACTTACTTCATGATTAATAAGAAAAGTATAGTGCGAATGAGAGTTGTTTCAATGGAATTTAGACATACTACATACCTCTGGTTGTCATCACTTATCCACGTCAGTTACGTTGCTACACTACTATTCATAAATTCAATCGCATAGCCTCATGGGATAGTATTGTATCCATTGGATGTGCACTTCAGAACTTTTGTACTCCTGTTCATGCCGGTACTTCTCGCATACTGTTTTTTCAAATACTATGAATTCAGATATACTACTTGACCCACACTTCTTTTCACATACTATATAGTAGGGAAGTATGTGATTTTGGATGCAGCCATTGTGAAATAGTATTACAATTTAATTAATTTAACTAATTTGTAGTTTTCTAATGTTTGTCACACACTCTCAGAAATAAAGGTACGAGAGCTGTCACTGGGGCAGTACCTTTTTAAAAGGCACTAATTTGTACCTAAAGAGTCCATATTGGTACCTCAAGGGTACATTTTAGGTGCATTTGGGTACTGATATGTACCTTTGAGGTACTACTAAGGACTCTTTAGATACAAATATGTACCTTTTGAAAAGGTACTGCCCCAGTGACAGCTCTCGTACCTTTATTTCTGAGAGTGCATCATGTTTTTTCCTGGGAACATTTCTAAAGGAGCTTTTGACGGGGAATTGAACCAGATTTTGATAAAAAAAAAAACAATACAACATTAAAATAAAACAAAACAAAAAAATCTGAAAATTAGTTATGTGTGATAACAATGAAATTGAAAATACTGAACTTCTGAAATGTTTTTAATACTTTATATAAAAGGCATTTTTGGCAATGGCAGCTTCAAGACGCCTCTCATATGGAGGATGAAGTCACATGCGTTGCTCAGATGTGAGTTTTTTCACTGACTTTAACAGAGTGTCAAAAGTCTTGATGGTTCTGTGGGTCTTGTCTATCAAATCTGATCTTTATTTTGTATTTTGGATACAAGTCAGGTGATTGGCTGGGCCATTCCACAGCTTTATTTGAGTTTTCTTGGCTGTGTTTTGGATCATTGTCTTGCTGAAATGTCCACCCTGGATTTATCTTCACCCTCCTGATAATGTAGATGTTGCACTGAAGCAGCTTATATTAATTTACAATGAGGAAGGACAAAGGGTTGCTTAATAAATACTGAGAGATTTCAGCTGCTGTCTGGACTTTCACTGCTGGAATACACTTCCCTTTCTTCATGTGTTCAATACTTTTTCTCTGTGTCATTTCATTGTATTACACATAACTTAATTTGTAAACTAATTAATATTGTTTTCTTTGCATATATGGATTTCTTTGGTTGTTACCAACATCTGGGTGAAATTTCAAGTCAACAGCACCTTTAGAAATATATTTTCGGAGAACAATGGTGACGTGTTCATTACTTATTTCCTCCACTGTGTGTGTGTGTGTGTGTATATATATATATATATATATATATATATATATATATATATATATATATATATATATATATATATATATATATATATATATATATATATATATATATATATATATATATATATACACACACAGTATATTTAGATATTTATGTATGAATCCAGTGATCTTTCAGAAATGAATCTGATTTGCTAATTTGGTGCTTAAAAATCCTTAATATTGTTTATAATTTTTGGGTAAATTGTGATAAATCGTTTATTTTAATTAGTTACAAATACAGATATATAAATAAAATATGTGTGATGTTCATTATAGAGCAAAAATATAAATGTTTATTTTGTAATTCTTTGGTTTAGTTTGTTTAAAAAAAATGTAGTTGTTTTTAATCTCTTTTTTTATGTATGCAATTGGGTATTTTAGTTCATTAGTTTTAGTTGTTTTTATTCTGCTGTCACCTCATGCTGTCTAGTGCCCACACATCTGTTGGAGGTGTGGTGGTGAATCAGAAATTAGGTCTGTGATAACACTTACAAAGAGCTTCTATTTTTCTTACTTTCACTCACTCTTTCCCACAGTGACCACATACTGTTTTACTGGCCTTGGTTCTCAGAGTCTTTTCTGAATCATTTTTCTACAATAAAAAAAGTGCATAGGTGTAAAGAAAATCAGTCAGCTCTGTGATGAATCACAGCACTACAAACCTTGATTGTATGCATGAAAGCGAACATGTGAACATTGACAATGAACTTTGCGTCCCATGAATCATTGGAGTTGATGTAACCAAATCAAATGCAATAGTATAAAGTAAGATTATTCGCTTATAGTTAATGATTTTGAGCATTAAGGAACAATATATTTGAGTAGTATTGCAATACATTTCGTACTATCAGAATTTTCAGGAAATCAGTCAGGCAATAAATTGACTCAGGCTGAGTCAATCAATTCTCATGCAGTATAACAAACTCCTGTCAAAAAGCATGATGCTCCGTCAATCTCTCTTTCACCCTTGTATTTTGTAACATAGCTTAAAACAGTACATTAAGGGTGGAGCAAACCATTACAAACAAAAGAGTAGGGGTAAATCAGCAAATGTACACAACTAAACATATCAACATGTGTAAACTGTACATGAATTTGAGCACTAATAATAAATTATATTAAATCAAATTATGGCTCTTACACATTTTATATATAAATAGTCCATTATTATTTATGATTGGATTTTTTTTTTGTTCAATTCACATTGTTGCACAATCTGCCTAAAAATAAACAATTTTTAATTTATTTTTTATTTTTATTTTTTTGTTGTTGTTGTTGTTTCAATTTGTTTTGTGTGTTTAGTTTAGTTTTTTTTTGTTTTGTCTGTAAACTATTTTTGTTTGTTAAAATAAGTTTTAAAAAATAAATTTGTTTAGTTTCATTGTTTTTGTTTTGTTTTGTTTGTAAACTATTTTTGTTTGTAAAATAAGTTTTGAAAATAATTTCAAAGTGACTGTAAATACATTTATAAAGCTACAAATAATTGCTATTTTGTTGTTAAAATGAACTTTTTTAAACATTGACTGTATGTTCCACTCTTCACATGACAAAAACAACTTTTTCTAAAAAAAAATTCTAAATTCCAAATTTTAATAGCTTGATCATACATTGTAAAAACAAACTTCACAATATTATTTGTTTTATCATAAGAGAGATCAGAGAAAGAGTTGCGTACACAAACACAGAATTCTGAATTATTATAAATTAATCATAAATTGTTGAATGATAAATATACTGTTTATTATTATTTATAAATATTGTTTTATCCTAAAATGTTGATTAATAAAAATACTGTTTATTATTATTTAGATATATTTTTATTCTAAATTGCTGATTGTGTAATATACTGTTATGTATTGCGTTTGTTTATTTTTCTTCACTACAGTGTCATTTAATGTGTCATATGTTGTTTAATGTAAAAATTACAAATGCTTTGGCAACACATATGTAACATTTGTCATGCCAATGAAGCAAGTTTCAATTTGAGTTTGAGTGAGAAAGAGAAGAATAAGAGACCAAAACTTAAACATCTTACTGACTGGAAACTTTTGAATGGCGTTTTACCAGACAACAACATTTTAGCTCATGGTTTGTCTGCCTTGAAGGAATAGAAAACAAACCTTGTCTATGAAGAAAATGCAATTTTTTTGGCTTTCAAACCACAGCTGTTCCACTCTATTCTCACAGAGCCAGATAGTATATACATACACCCCTAGCGCTTTTGTGTTTTCTGTTTCACACACCAATCAATCCTCTAGTCTAGTCCCCCAGTGGCATTTCCGTGAAAGAGACAACACCTATAGTCATTTTTCAGCCTGCTGGCCAACTAGAATGGTCCGAAAAATGCCAAACCAAAGCCGGCAGAGGCATAATGTTGGCAATTAATATGCCAGGGACAATAGGCCAAGCAAAAGATGAGAGTGAAGGTTGGCACCGTCTCTCCCAGTGCCACCTGTTACACCTCCACCTGCCAGTTTCAGTAAAAAAAAAAAAACACTACTGCCATTCCTCCACTCACTAAGCTGTTTTTATAGTTTTTTTCCCCCTCGTATAGAGCACAAATGCTCTCACAGGCTTACAGAGAGCAGATGTGCACATGCTGATACACACAGTGTGCGCTATTGGTAGCCCACACACACAGCCTTTAGGGATCTTTGTTCACAAAGGCTGTTTAGTCATAAACGCTTTGTGTGGAAGCCTGACCAGTCCACACCGGGAGGCCAATTGAGCTGTAAGTGCGTGAATGAGGACTTCGCATTCAAGCCAATTCACAGCTCGTTCTAAACAGCTCCGTGCTTTAGAAACTCAAACCTGCAGCCATTTCACATCCAGCATCCAGTGCTATTTATTGGGGAGTCTCAGACACGGCCTTTGAAATCTATTGTATTATGTGTTTTACTCATAGAAAATAGTCGATTCCACCAAGGCATGATGGAAAGTCAAAAGTGTAGTGTCTGTAATGTGAATTCAGCATCTGAGAAGAGACAAATCTGTGTGTATATGTAACCCCACCGGTCCTACACCACCCAACCCGCTCCGGGCTGGAATCGAACCGGCGACTTTCCGCATGGGAGTCGGTTGCTCTAACAAGGAGGCTAAAGACCATGATCTCTAGCGCCTGAACCCTTAGAGGTCAGAGGAGTGAAGCTTACCTGCACAGCACTTCACTAGCTGGCCTCTGCTACACTCACCCCCCAAACCTCACTCCCATCCGGGTCACGACACCAATGTAACCCTGCCAGTCCTACCCCATCACACCCGCTCTGAGCTGGGATCGAACCAGTGACCTTCCGCATGGGAGTTGGTTGCTCTATCAGAGGAGTGAGGTTTACCTGCACAGCACTTCACTAGCTGGCCTTTATTACATATAAACAGACCTGCAACACGTGACGCGGCACTGCGACAAGCGATAAAACATTTTTGTTGCCATGTTAAAAGGAGACATCCAGGACGGCGACGCACAGAATTTTTATTTTAGAAATGCTTTCGGTTTCTGCAATGTCATGGCAGAACAACAGCATAAACTACTGTAACCCACTGGTCCTGCTGCGGTCGATTCTTTGTATGGGAGTCGGTTGCTCTACCTAGGAGACTAAAGACCATGGCCTCTAGCATCTGTCGCTAGAGCACCTTTAGAGGTCAGAGGAGAGTGAGGGTTATCTGCATAGCACTTTGATAGCTGGCCTTCGTTACTCTCACCACCTAAATCTCACTGCCATCCCGGACGAGCCCCCACGTGTAACCCACCGGTCTTTCTGCACCTAACCCGCTCTGAGGATCAAACCACTGATTCTTTGCATGGGAGTCGGTTGCTCTAAGAAGGAGGCTAAAGGCAATGGCCTTGAGTGTCTGTCGCTAGAGCATCTTTAGAGGTCAGAGGAGTGAGGTTTACCTGCATAGCACTTTGCCAGCTGGCCTCTGTCATAAAAAAATGACAACGATTACCTAAAGTACTGATTATATGCTTTATTCAGTATTAAATTCTCCCAGTGTGAGTTTAAATACGATTTCACATGATATGTATTGCCATACTACTGAAAGCAGCAGCAGATACCTCAACTCAGATCTTGAAAATAAAATAACTAGCATATGATTTGAAAATGAAAGTCAGAACTGTGATTCAGTGCAGGTCAACAACATCAGTCTCTTAGAAATCTATTAAAAATGTTAAAGAGGTGTATTAAAATATGTATTTTTAGATTCAAAACCTTTACCATTTTGTAGTATGGTGGCTGGTATTTAAATGTTTCTGTCATGTAGCATCGCTTTTAGTGCAGACAGACAAATTGCTTGTTGCTGGAATCTTGTTGTATGTTGTTAGGACATGCTGTTAGGGACGCACAGATCAACAGGCAATCAGATGTTTGTAATAAGTGCGCAATTGGCAACTGGACATTCTTTGCTTCAGTTTGGTCAGTGTGTCTGGACTACACTGCCTCAACTTTATATTACAAAGTCTACAAAGAAACAGAGATCAGAGATGCTGATGGTGCAGAACAGATTTTTTTTTTTTTTTACAAATTTTAATGTTTGTTCATTTCATACTTCTGCGATTTACTTATTTTCAACACTGAATACTGTACAAATCATATTCATGTGATTGGCCGTTGCAGCTCATTTAGGTGATCACTTGGAATTTATATTTCAAAGTCTAATGCTAGCATCACTCTAAACACAGAATTAAGTATTTGCACAAGTTACATACAAAGTCACTTTTGATTCATTCCTTCATTTATTCCTTCCTTCCTTCCTTCCTTCATTCATTCATTCATTCATTCATTCATTCATTCATTCAGTGAGTCATTACTTCATTTTTCTTTCATTTCTACATTCCTTCCTTTCTTCTCCTTCCTTTCTTCCTTCACTTGTTCATTCATTCCTCCTTTCAGTCAGTCCTTCCTTACTTTATTTATTCATTCCTCTTTTCAGTCAGTCCTTCTTTCTTTCATTCATTCATTCATTCATTCATTTATTCACTTGTTTATTCTTTCCTTCCTTCATTAATTCATTGCTTTCATTCCTACATTCCTTCATTAATTTATTCATTCCTTCCTCCTTTCAGTCAGTCATTCCTTCCTTCCTTCCTCCATTCTTTCCTTTCATTCCTTCCTTCGTCCCTTTCTTCATTCTTTACTTGCATTCATTCCTTCCTTCATTCATTCATTCATTCATTCTTCCTTTCAGTCAGTCCTTTCTTCATTCATTCATTCATTCATTCATTCCTCCTTTCAGTCAGTCCTTTCTTCATTCATTCATTCATTCATTCCTCCTTTCAGTCAGTCCTTCCTTCTTTCTTTCCTTTCTTCCTTCACTTATTCATTCATTCCTCCTTTCAGCCAGTCCTTCCTTCTCTCTTTCCTTCCTTCCTTCACTTGTTTATTCTTTCCTTCCTTCATTCATTCATTCATTACTCCTTTCAGTCAGTCAGTCCTTCATTCCTTCCTTCATTCTTTCTTTTCATTCCTACCTTCCTTCATTCCTTCCTTCATTAATTAATTTATTCATTCCTTCCTCCTTTGTCAGTCATTCCTTCCTTCTTTCCTTCCTTCATTCTGTCTTTCATTCCTTCCTTCCTTTGTCCCTTTCTTCATTCTTAACTTGCATTCCTTCCATCCTTTCTTCCTTCTTTCCTTCATTCATTCATTCATTCATTCATTTCTTCGTTCATCCATTTCTCCTTTCAGTCAGCCATTCCTTTCTTCCTTTTTTTATTCCTTCCTTCCTTCATTCATTCATTCCTTCGTTCATCCATTTCTCCTTTCAGTCAGTCATTCCTTTCTTCCTTCCTTTCTTCCTTCATTCTTTCATTTCTTCATTCATTCCTTCCTTCCCTTCTTCATTCAATCATTCAATCATTCATTCATTCCTTCCTTCCTTCCTTTTTTCCTTCTCTCTTTTGTTAGTTCATTCATCAATTGCTTTCTTCCTTCACTCATTCTAACTAGACTATTCTAAAGCATTTTAAAACTATGTGCAGAGGATTTGTCCAGCCTGTTTTTTAAGAGCTTGGTGGCCACTTCTCGACATTCTGAGTGTCCTTCTGTTCACAATGCAGTTCGTGGAGAATGAGATGAACAAACCGACAGAGGGTTAAACCTTTAGTCGGGCATCATGTATTGCTAGATTCTCTGTCTCGGCAAACTCCAGCCGACCCCTAATACAAGGCTGTGCGGCTTGACGGTTCGCATGAAATGAAAGGTGACATATGTCTCATGTTAAGCTGCTGGTTTTTGGATTTTGTTATTGTTCCACAGGAAAGATCACTTTTTAGTAACAGCATTTCTACTGGATTTCATTTCATGTTCACATGTGTGTCTGTGTGTGTGTGTAGGGGGGGGGGGGGGTTAATCTACAGTAGAGATCAATATTAGACAACAGTTTTTTTTTGACCCACAATGCAGTGCATATTACAGTAATGAACTGTAAAGAATGTATGTGGTATTTTACTGGCCATTTCTGCAGTAAATAACTGTAAAATTGCTGCAAAGTCCAAAAGTGTAATCTCTCACAGGACATCACACTGTTAGACATTTTATTGTTTTTTTGTGGTTACTTACTGGCAGCGCTGTTGCCAGCAAGTTACTGCAACTGACCCTTTACAATAACTTACCTGTAAATGTGTTTTACAGTAGCAAAGTCCTACCTCAACTTTTTATGGTAAAATGCCATTTAACACATTTTAATTGTACGATTTTGAACTAGTGTTAATATAATTTATTTACATTTTACAAAATCTTTATTTTTTTTGTATTTACTATTGAATTTGTTAAATTCCAAACAAGCAATTTGATCAACTGTCTTCAATTTTGTCTTCAACTACACTAGCAGTACTTGATTACTTTGATTACAGTAGAATACCGCAAATTTCTAATATACAGTAAGTTACTGTAAAAGATTTAAAATGACCCACAATGCAGTACATATTACAGCAGTGAACTCCTTTTTTTTATGATAAAATGCCCTTTAACGCAGTTTAATAGTACAGTTTTGCAATAGTTTTACTGTAATTTATTTACATCGTACACTGGTAGTCCAAAATCTTTTTTTTTAGTATTTACTATTGAATTTAATAAATTCCAAACAAGCAATTTTGTTCAATTTTGTCTTTAATTACACTAGCAGTTCTTGATTACTTTGATTACAGTAGAACACAGCAAATTCCTAATATGCAGTAAGTTACTGTAAAAGTTTTAAAATGACCCACAATGCAGCTCGTATTGGGTATATGTCGAAGGTCACGTGACCAAACCGGATCCCTGGGTAGAACACTTCCGCTCATCGCTATTTCATATGCGCCAGCGGTTTGTTATTGAAAGTAGTAAGTAACAAGTAGTGTTTTATGTGTTATATAATAGGATAAATGCGCAACTTACGCGTTCATTCAACCTGGGTAGAACACTTCCAGTTTTTCACTCTCCGCTAATTTGGAGTTGTTTTATACAAGAAGCCTCCAGGAACTACCAAAGTTAAGCATCACAGATGTCCACCAAATATGCTCATTATCATCTAAATGTCCGGCCACCAAATTGACCAAAGGATTTAAATTGTATGCTTCATCATACATAATGGATTATGAAGGTAATTAAGCTAGTGAAATGGAAATGCTGTACATTGTCACTAACTAGCTAACGCTATAAAGTTATCTGGTCTGCCGTATGGATCTACATACTCACATTAACACTTTGTGAATTTTTGCACCAGTATCAAATAAAGACAGGTTGACTGGTGATGTCAGCATTGGGGCAGCCTGTCGCAGGTCTATGAATAAATATATAAAAATAAATATATAAATAAATATATATATATATATATATAAATAATAAAAAAAAAAAAAAAAAAAAAAATATATATATATATATATATATATATATATATATATATATATATATATATATATATATATATATATATATATATATATATATATTTATGGTGTCTCAAACTTCTTCATAGACCTGCGACATGCTGCCCCAATGCTGACATCACCAGTCAACCTGTCTTTATTTGATACTGGTGCAAAAATTCACAAAGTGTTAATGTGAATATGTAGATCCATACGGCAGACCAGATAACTTTATAGCGTTAGCTAGTTAGTGACATTGTACAGCATTTCCATTCCGCTAGCTTAATTACCTTCATAATCCATTATGTATGATGAAGCATACAATTTAAATCCTTTGGCCAATTTGGTGGCCGGACATTTAGATGATAATGAGCATATTCGGTGGACATCTGTGCTTAACTTTGGTAGTTCCTGGAGGCTTCTTGCATAAAACAACTCCAAATTAGCGGAGTGAAAAACTGGAAGTGTTCTAGCCAGGTTGATTGGAATGCGTAAGTTGCGCATTTATCCTATTATATAACACATAAAACACTACTTACTTACTACTTTCAATAACAAACCGCTGGCGCATATGAAATAGCGATGAGCGGAAGTGTTCTACCCAGGGATCTGGTTTGGTCACGTGACGTTCGACATATACCCCATTACAGCAGTGAACCGTAAAGAATGCATATAGTATTTTACTGGCCGTTTTTGCAGTAAATAATTGTAAAATTGCAGCAAAGTCTAACAGTATAGTCTCTCACTTTTGCAGTAACTTACCAGCACTCACTGTTGCCAGCAAGTTACCACCACTGTACCTTTACAGTAAATGACCTGTAAATGTGTTTTCAGTAGCAGGGTCCTATACCGCAATTTCTTTTTTAATGTAAAATAGGTTTACGGCAACTTCTTTTTATAGTAAAATGCCCATTAACACATTTTAACAGGACAGTTTTGCACTAGTTTTACTGTAATTTATTTACATTTTACAAAATCTGTATCTTTAGTATTTACTATTGAATTTAATCAACTGTTCATCAACTGTCTTCAATTTTGTCTCCAACTACATTAGCAGCACTTGATTACTTTGATTACAGTAGAATACCGCACATTTCTAATATGCAGTAAGTTACTGTTAAAGATTTAAAATGGCCCACATTGCAGTACATATTACAGTAGTGAAATGTAAGGATTGTATGTGGTAATTTACTGGGCATTTTTGCAGTAAATAACAGTGTAGTCTCTCACAGGACATCACTACACAGTTAGACATTTTATTGTACTTTTGCAGTATCTTGCTGGCACCACTGTTGCCAGCAAGTTACCGTAATTGCCCTTTTACAGTAACTTACCTGTAAATGTGTTTTACAGTAACAGGGCCCTACCGCAATTTCATTTTTTACAGTAAAATACCTTTAATGCAACTTCTTTTTATGGTAAAATGCCCTTTAACACATTTTAATGTGGTATTTTACTTGGTCTTTGCAGTAAATTGTGGCAAGGTCTAACAGTATAGTCTCTCACAGGACATCACTAGTCTCCCACAGGACAGTTCTAGTCATAGAGGAAAAAGTCATAGGGTTTTAGAGCAACATGAGTAAATGATAGCAGAATTTTCTTTTCTTTTTTTTTTTTTTTACCTGTGAACTCTTGCTTTACCAGCTATGAAAGTACCTACCCTGATGCTGTGTCCCTGATTGCAGGAGGCTTTAATCATGCCAACCTGCAGACTGTTCTTCTGAATTATTACCAGCATGTCTCCCGCTCTGTAAGAATACTCTTGATTACTGCCACACCACTCTCACAGATGACTGCCAGACAGATCATTCGTCTGGGCTTCCTGTTCCAAGAGCCTGAAGAGCTAGAATGAGTCCACTGGAACATTGCGTGCAGAAGCAGATGAAGTGCTGTGGGAACTTTTTCTCAGTCCGTGAACTGCACTTGTTAGCGTTCCCTGTAAGACACTATTTGTCTTTTTTTGTGTTATAGTCACCATGAAGTACACTGTAAAAATTCTGGGTTCCAAACTATTCCTGCTGTCCCAACACAAATTTATTATGTTAACATAATTGTTTTTACACATTTAAATGGATTGAACATAAAACAATTAAGTTGTCCCTAAAAAAACCTCTGGAATTGTGTTGTTTTAGCTCATTTCAGATAAGTAGTTTGAACAAGGAGCAAAAAATATTTGTTTTGAGTGTATGGATGTGCTATATTGACAGTCGACAGCTAGCTCTCTGTAACTCTCTCATGGTCGCCCACTGGAGCTAAGCAGGGCTGTGCCCGGTCAGTATACGTGGATGGGAGACCACATGGGAAAGATAAGTTGCATCTGGAAATGGTGTTAGTGTGCTCAACCTGTGGTCTGTGTGGGTCCTAATACCCCAGTATATTGATGGGGATCTATGCTATCTATGGCTGGGGTGCCATCTTTCGCATAAGATGTCTCTTTGGTTGTTAAAAATCCTAGGAGGTCCTTTATATATATACACAGTTAAAGTCAATTATTAGCCCCCCTGTTTATTTTTATCCCCAATTTCTGTTTAACGGAGAGGATTTTCTCAGCACATTTCTAAACATCATAGTTTTAAGAACTCATTTCTAATAACTGATTTATTTTATCTTTGCCATGATGACAGTAAATAATATTTTACTAGATATTTTTCAAGACACTTCTATACAGCTCAAAGTGACATTAGCGGCTAATAATTTTGACCCTAAAATGGTTTTTAAAAATTGCTTTTATTATAGCCGAAATAAAACAAATAAGACTTTCTCCAGAAGAAAAAATATTATCAGACATGCTGTCAAAATTTTCTTGCTCGGTTAAACATCATTTGGGAAATATTTAAAAAAAGAAAAAAATGCAAAGGGGGGCTAAAAATTCTGACTTCAACTGTATATTTGTATATATATATATGTATGTATGTATGTATATGTATGTGTGTGGGTGTGTGTGTGTGTATTTATACAACAGTTCTGTCTGGTTCTCGAATTTGATTGGCTGATAGCAGTGAGATATTTTACAATATCAGAACTCCTACAGCTTCCTCACCCTTCTGTATAACTCCTCCCAAATAGAGTGACAGCAGATGAATAAACTCATTACAGTTTCACAAATATTGCTGCTGTTGGACAATATAATGTACTTTTGAGGTTTTTTAGGCAAGAATGTAGTAGTTTAGATTGCAACTATGCAGTTTATTTGTAAGGATAGTGCCTATTTTAAATATTTTTAATTTTGGAGATACAGCGTCATCTACAAGATGGCAACAGAGACTGCATAATAAGCCCTTAGAGGAGGAAAAACCCAGCGTAATTTTAAACTACAGCTGATCAAATCATTATAAAACTGGTAAGTGACTTTTTAAGTCGATCTCTCTCTCTTTTGTATGCTGTAGTGCTGTATTTATAACATAGTAATTGTAGTGTTGAGTGTGAGATGGGACTCACATATTAGAAATGTGTGTAATTTGTGTTGGCCACTCTTTGTATAACCCTGAGTTACGTTTTGCTTGGCCATCTTTGTTTCTCATGCATCTGCTGTTTTTCTAACTGCAGACTAGTTCAGTAAACAGAAAAAAAGAAGAAATGCCCGCATGTGTTTAGCATTTTTCCTTATCGCACACACAACAGTAATCTGCAGTGACTGCACTGCTTTGGCTTTTTCGGGGTTAATTATTGTGATCTCCCGATTGCAACAGGGAAATACTGGGAAATCTCTTTAGACTGATGGCATTTCATGCCGTTCAGCATTATAATGTGAGCAAAATCACCTGTTTTGTCATCACTTTAGACATTACGCCAGAGAATCATTCCAATTCTACCTCTAAAGTGACATTGGTGAAGTAGCAACGGTTCCTGCTGTTCTGACCGTCAGCTGCAGATGTGAATAAATGGTGGAAGAAGTTTTATAATAATTTTATTTCATAATTTTTACTTTGTGATAAATGTTGCTAATGTTAAACCTGCAAATACCACATATAATGATATTTTTACTCAAAACATATGTCATAGCATCAGTCGTGAGTTTGAATTAAGGCTTCTACAGAGAATAAAGCACACAACATATTTCAAAGCATTTTAAGCAGTGACAAAAGGGTTGCACAATTACATGGAAAAATGTAATAAGACGAACTCGGATAAACCATATGTTTTCATGGTCTTGTGTTTATTACCCCCGTTGAATAAAATGAAAGCAGCTTAATCTTCTGTTTATCCTACAAATGCTATATTTATTATTATTATTATTCATTCATTTATTTTCTTTTGGGCTTAGTCCCTTTATTAATCCGGGATCGCCACAGCGGAATAAACCGCCAACTTATCCAGCACATGTTTTACGCAGCGGATGCCCTTCCAGCTGCAACCCATCTCTGGGAAACATCCATACACACTCATTCACACTCATGTACTACGGACAATTTACCTTACCCAATTCACCTGTACCGCATGTCTTTGGACTGTGGGGGAAACCAGAGCACCTGGAGGAAACCCACGCAAACACAGGGAGAACATGCAAACTCCACACAGAAATGCCAACTGACCCAGCTAAGGCTCGAACCAGTGACCTTCTCGCTGTGAGGCGACAGCACTACCTACTGCGCCACTGCGTTGCCCATTATTATTATTATTATTATTATTATTATTAGTAGTATTATTATTATTATTATTATTATTATTATTATTATTATTATTATTAAAATGGCTTTAATTCTAGCTAAAATAAGACTTTCTCCAGAAGAAAAAAATATATAGGAAATACTGTGAAAAAAAATCCTTGCTCTGTTAAACATTATTTGGGAAATATTTGAAAAAGAAAAAAGAATAATAATTTTAATAATAATTTTGACTTCAGCTGTAGATCTAACTGCTAATTCATGGTCCACGTTTCAGAGTCAGTTTTTTTTGTTTTGACTTGAAATATGTTAATTATTCTCCCCAATCAGATCATCAAACCATAGATATATACACTAGATGTCGCCTACCCTGCTATTGTCTATTAGAACGAATGCGTCAATAGAGCCGCCATTTTAGTACAGGGTAGCGCTCCTTTGAAATGAATGCGGGACCAAGGTGAAGCGGAGGACTGTGGCCATCCAAAGCCAGAGAAATACACATATACACATATATCTATGATCGGGAGTTTTCCCCGGTGGTCAGTATGCAAATATTTTTTTCAATTACGAAATATTATAATTTTACATCACTTTTCTACATTGATGGATGTGACTGCACAGGCATTCCTGACAAAAAGTGAGTGTTTGTGTGCATGGAAATGCATTATCCTCCTTCCCTGTTTAATTTGATCTAATCCATGTCCTGAAACACACCCCCTCTCCTGCTTTCACTTCTCATTCTGACGGAGGGAGCGATCCGTTTGTGAATGAATCTCCGTTATGAAAGACTCGTTCACTTAGCCGACAATAATACAAGTTTTTAGCACGGCAGCATCTTCTTGTCATATTTCATAACATAGTTTGCTTATTTTATTCAACAAAACTAGCATACGTCTAGAATTTAGTGCGAGTTGGTGCTACTTTGCCTTATGGTGAATGCAGCAAGAGACTGTATTACCATCAATAACTACTTTTTTAGCACAAAAGTTCATAACATACAAAAACATAAAAAACAAAATCTTACCTATGAAATGTTCTGCCTTTGTGCTTTGTTTTCTTTGTTTGCTCGTTACTACAACGCAAACACAGCGCTAAAGTCCAGCATCTTCACAGTGGCACAC
>LR812537.1:46855957-46885957 GCA_903798195.1 Danio kyathit | reverse complement strand
GGGATTTTTTTTCTTTTTCAAATATTTCCCAAATGATGTTTAACAGAGATAATATTTTTTGTTCTGGAGAAAGTCTTATTTGTTTTATTTTAGCTAGAATAAAAGCATTTTTTTTAAACATATTAAGGTCAATATTATTAGTCCTCTTAAGCAATATATATATTTTTCACTTGTCTACAGAACAAACAACTGTTATACACTGACTTGCCTAATTAAATTAACCTAATTAAGCCTTTAAATGTCATTTTAAGCTGAATACTAGTATCTTATAAAATATCTAGTAAAATATTATTTACCGTCATCATGGCAAAGATAAAAGAAATCAGTTATTAGAAATTAGTTATTAATACTATTATATTCAGAAATATGTTGATATATACAGTATATATATATATATATATATATATATATATATATATATATAATATATATATATATATATATATATATATATATATATATATATATATATATATATATATATATATAATCTTCTTTCCACTGAACAGAAATTGGGGAAAAATATATACAGGGGGGCTAATAATTCAGGAGGGGTAATAATTCTGACTCAACTGTATATATGAAAGGATCATGTGCATAAGAATTTCTCACTTCATCGCTGTATTTTCTTCTTCTCTGTGCAGGGTATGGGGCCCTCCAGTATGCCGTCTGTACCCCTGATGGTGGGCTGTGGCATATCGTGTACGGCCCTGCTCATTCTGCTGCTCATCTACGCTGCCTTCTGGAGGTAAATTTAACCAACACAGATCTGCCATTGTTGCATGCCGCTTCCAGCCTCTGCTGTCCTCTATTTATAATAGGATATTAGCTTGCTATTTTCGCTCCATTCCCCTTGTTTACTTCCCCGCTGCTCTCACAGGTACACTTACACCTTACAAGATTCATTTTTCAGACTGTAGCTTCCCACGTGGGGCTGCCCGGGCTGGGATGGAGCAGCTGGCATGGGGTAGAACTGGAGTGGGCCAAAACGGCAATTAGCAATAATTGGGAACAAATGAGGGATGGCGTGAGCCGCCTGTGGCAGGACAGGATTATGTGGAGAGCGCTAGTAAAGGCTAGCGTGGATGCTAACAGCTCAGGGTGGCAGATGGCCTGAGTTGGTCACGTGATCTGCTAACGCCACGTCCAGAAACTAGGCAACACTTAGTCAACTGCTTAGTCAAGCTTTTATCCTCTCAGAAGTCTGACGTGGCGTTTTTACAAATGAAGCTGGACCTGTTTTTCTCTGTTATTTATATGTTATTATATAATATTTATATATTTTGTTGTTTATATATTGTACTGTTTATATATTTATATAATATATATTTACTTTAAAAATATATTATACATTTAATTTATATACATTATATAATATACTGCATTTAAATATTTTAGTTTTATAATATTATTATTATTTATTAATTTATTTGTAGGGCGTATTAAGAGTTATGCTTAAAAAGAGTTCCTAGTGGTAAATTTATTTATTTATTTATTTATTTATTTATTTATTTATTTATTTATTTATTTATTCATTTATTCATCATTCATTCATTTTTTTATTTTCTTATTTTTTATTCATTCATTCATTCATTTAATTATTTATTTATTCATTTATTTATTTAATTAATTCATTCATTTATGTTCATTCATTTATTCATTTATTTATTCATTTATTTATTTATGAAATAATTAATTAATTAAATAATTTTTTATTTATTTTATCTATTTTTATTCATTCATTCATTCATTCATTCTTGTATTTATTTATTCATTTATTTATTTATTCATTCATTCATTTATTCATTCATTTATGTATTTTTTTATTTATTCATTCATTCATTTATTCATTCATTTATGTATTTTTTTATTTATTCATTCATTCATTCATTCATTCATTCATTCATTCATTCATTTTCTTTTCGGCTTAGTCCCTTTAATAATCCGGGGTCGCCACAGCGGAATGAACCGCCAACTTATCCAGCATATGTTTTAGACAGCGGATGCCCTTCCAGCTGCAACCCATCTCTGGGAAACATCCATACACACTCATACACTACAGACAATTTAGCTTACCCAATTCACCTGTACCACATGTCTTTGGACTGTGGGGGAAACCGGAGCACCCGGAGGAAACCCACGCAAACGCAGGGAGAACATGCAAACTTCACACAGAAATGCCAACTGATGCAGCCAAGGCTCGAACCAGCGACCTTCTTGCTGTGAGGCCACAGCACTACCTACTGCGCCACTGCGTCGCCTCATTCATTTATATATGTATTTATTTATTTATGCTTTTTAATATTTGTTCATATTATATGTGTCCAGTTTTTATTAAGTTACCTATTGTACCTTAAGAAACTGCCCACTGGAAGGGTTTCAGGGCAAGCACGATGGGTACAACTCGAGCCATTTTTTTACTTTTATCAAACACATACACAATGTTTATCCACAAACTAGTCAGCCTGAGTGTGGAGTACACTACAATAGTCTATCAAAACTTCAACGTTCTTCCTCACTTATTAAACAGTTTCTAGGTTATCAAGCGTAGCAGCCCCGAACAATAACAGACTGAGAGAAAAGAAAAAATGACTACACGCACACAGCCTATTGGCTAGGAACAGTAATACACATATCCACAATCCAGAATTATGACGTATATGAAATACAACATAAACATGCCTGCATTTAAAATAACATGGTAAATATACACACTTATTTTTAATTTCAAATACCCCGGAACATGATAACATCTGTCACTTATAATATACATATGCAAACAATAGTGACGGGCGGTTCATTCCGCTGTGGCGACCCCAGATTAATAAAGGGACTAAGCTGAAAAGAAAATGAATGAATGAAACAATAGTGATACATACTGGAAATTCCTACAATATGTAATAAGAACTTACTGAATATATAATATGCAACAATGCTGGACCTATTTTTCTCTGTTATATGCATATAATTTAATATATTGTACTTAAATATTATCTAATTTTCTATGATTATTTATTTATTCATTTATTTTTTAGGGTTTGTTAAGTTTAAAAACTGGGTTGCAAGTTGTAAATGTATTTATTTTATTTTATTTAGTTTATTTATGCTTTGTAATTTTTAATATATAATATATATATATGAAAATTACATGCATGCTTTTGACAGAAGCTATGTTTGCAAATTGCAAATTAACTTTATGCGCAAAACTGGATTATCGCATAAAAGACGTGTGAAAAAAAAGCAGCGTTTTTATCCAACGAGTCAAAGAGAACATCACTGCCTGATTATCTGGCACCAAATATCAAAAGTAAAAACGGAATTTGCTGCGATAAGAGAAGCTGCGTGAATCTTTTCTTCAATCCTGACACACAGTGAATACGCAGTGGTGTTTGAAGGTGTGAGACCCGGAGCACATGCAGACGCTCTTGATTCTGGAGGTCATTAATAATATAATAACACTTATACTGAGATGCTTTAGATGTTTTAGAATGACCAAAACAACATTTCAGATGTTTTACAATGTGCTCAGCCCGCTGGTTTGTCCATTCACACACATATTTATCATCACATACTGGAATTTGTACGGTAAACGTGTTTTCATCGCAGTTTTTGAGCATCTTTTCTTATTGAATAAAAAGTTTATCCTACGCATAGTTATGCGCATATGTTTTTTATGCGCATTTTCAAAATTTATGCACATAAAAATATGTGGATGGAAACGTAGGTAGTGTGAGTTTGGTTACCATCTTGTGTGACCTTCATAGTCATACCAAAAGCAGATTGTTTACCTCAGACCTTGAAAATAAAACAACTAGCAATAGCATAGCCTAACATTACTATTTAGTTACAACTTAAATACAACTTTGATTTTGTAGTTTTTTTTTTTCCAAAATAAATATTTAAGTTGAACCAAAGTAATTAAATGATTATTTTACTTTTTTTTCTTTGGGCAGAATGCATATTTTAATTAATATTCAATTACATTTTTTTCAGTTTCAACCAAGTCAAAACTATAATTTTAGGACAAATTATCAAATTTAGCTGTAACAAATTACAGTCATTTTTTTTTTTCACTTATCAGTGTCCTCTCTATCAGTCAGTGCATTGATCCAGACAGGACGCAACCGTTCCTCTTTTCAGCACTGCTGGCTTGAGCTCAAACAGCGGACCAGAGCTTTTTCCTCACCGCTGTTGTTTGCGAGTTCATCTGCAGGTCATCCGGGACGCTGCGCTAGTTGTCAGTGTTCAATGGAGGGAGCGAAAAATGATAAATGGATGTTGATAAGTGGATCTCACACCCTGAATGTCATGCGCCTGTATATCAAGCCTTTGTAAGGATAATAATGTCATAACTGCAAAAGCGTTGCCATTGTCAGCGTGTAATTTTCCTGTTTTGTCTGTGTTTCTCAGGTACATTCGTTCAGAGAGGTCCATCATCTTGGTGAACTTCTGTCTGTCCATACTGGCCTCTAATGTGCTTATACTGGTGGGACAGTCCCAAACGCTCAGTAAGGTAAATGCACTGTATTCTTATTGTTTGGGATCAGTTTGAAGGAGTGTTCTGGGAATATATTTTTTTATTCATATTTATTGCATAATAAATTCATATTAATACATTAAATTATGGTTAATTTTTTATTATTAATTAAATCATTATTTCAATTTTGCTTTGTGGAAATGGCCCCTATGTTATAATAATAACAATAATAATAATAATAATCATCATCATTATTTATATTTATCATTATTAAGAATTCAAAAATGAGCAATGATATTTTTAATAACATTGACTTGAGGATTATGATGATGATTATTATTATTATGATAATTATGATTATTAATTCCATGCATACAGTATTATTTAAAGCTGTTCACATGCATGGATAATAATAATAATAATAATAATAATAATAATAATAATAATAATAATAATAATAATAATAAAACCTTATTTATATTTATCATTATTAAGTATTTAAAAATTAACAGTAATATTTTAATAACAGTTGCACGAGGATTGTTATTATTATTAGTATTATTATTTCCATGCTTACAGTATTATTTAAAGCTGTTTACATGCATGCATATAATAATAATAATAATAATAATAATAATAATAATAATAATAATAATAATAATAGTATCAATAATAGTTTATGTAGTGCTTTTAAAAGTAGCATCTCAAAGCTCTTTCGTGGATATGAAAAATAATGCTAAAAGATGCACACAAAAACAATGTTATAAAATCAAATTAGACAGAAAGCAAACTAAACCAAGATAATAACAAGCAAATAAATATCTCAAATTATAATAAACCTATCGAAACAAGTAGTGATGATTAAAGAATAGCCAGGGATTCTGCATTCCTAAGAGGGCGGAGAATTCCACTATGTATTCATGTGCATTTAATTCTAATTAAAAACAATTGCACTTATGAATTATTATCATTTTCATACAAATTCAATGCACAATTTGATTACTTAAATGTAATAGAGCCTTCAGCATGGCACTCATCCTTGCTATAGAAGTGAGTCAGTGGTGCAGTTAGTTGTTGTTTGCTCTCTCTCTCTCCAGCCTGTCATGACATTGCGTAAGTGGACTCTGATAGATTTGGAGAAGGTGCTGGAGGGTCAGCTTTGACAGTCACACACAGAGAGAGAGAGAGAGAGAGAGAGAGAGAGAGAGTAAGATAGACAACAGAGGCACCTAAAAAAAGTGCTGCCAGCCACACTCAACATGTCGCTCAGAACGACTTATTTTTATACTTATTAATGATATTAAAAATATTTTAAAAATAAAGTGTATTATTATTATTATTATTATTATTATTATTATTATTATTATTATTATTACTCAGAGAAAGAATTCATATGGCTGCTATAATAATAATAATAATAATAATAATAATAATAATAACAATAATATTATTAATAATAATAATAATTTCATTATTATTACTATTATTATTATTATTCAGAGAAATAATTCATATGACTTCTATAATAATAATAATAATAATAATAATAATAATAATAATAAAAATGCATTATGAAGATATTCCTCATGCAACTGTTATGTAAATTATTAGTATTGCTAATTTGCATAATTATTAAATAATAAAGTATTATTATTATTATTATTAGTAGTAGTAGTAGTAGTAGTAGTAGTAGTCAAAGAAAGAATTCATACAACTCCAATAATAATAATAATAATAATAATTTTATTATTATTGTTGTTGTTCAGAGGAATAATTCATATGACTGCTAAATTAATAATAATAATAATAATAATAATAACAACAATGCATTATGAAGATATTCCTCATGCAACTGTTACGTAAATTATTAGTATTACTAATTTGTATACTTATAAATGATAATAATTAAATAATAAAGTATATATATATAATTATTATTATTATTATTATTTTTATTGTCATACAGTATTATTAACAACTGGTTACATGCATTTATGTACTTCTACTACTACTACTAATAATAATAATAATAATAGTACTAATAATATATAATGGTTTTAAAAGTAGCATAGCATTTCAAATTAATGCATATGAAAAATATTGCTAAAAGATGCACACAAAACATTCTATAAAATAAAACTAGACAGAAACAAACAAAGCCAAAATAATAAAAAATAAATAAGTATCTCAAATCACAATAAAGCTTCCTTAAAAAAGTAGGAATGATTAAAAAATAGTCAGGGATTCTGCGTTCCTAAGAAGAACAAGAAACAAGTACTGCCATTCAAACTCCACCATCCAAACTCAAACATCCAAAGGAACTGCTTGCAGGATTCAATCCGCACTTAATTTTTCACTAAATTCTGCATTAGTTTAAGGAAGTACAGATAAGCTTAATTTCGGAAATCCATGAATGGTGTGAAATCCTTCTCATTTCCTGGGTCATTTGCTAAGCGAGCTAAGCATAAGAACATGCACCTCATTATTGTGTAAAACCGCACTCAGATACGCTGCTTCTCATTTGCGTTCGCCGCTTACTTAAAGTATACTTTAATTCCATCCTGACATTTTTTCTTAGAAATTGTTCAACCTGAAAGTAAGCCATTTTCGTCGTTTAAAGTACCGTCTGTAAGTAAAATAACACCAACAAGATGCGCTTATTTTCACACCCCAGTAAAACCGAGTCAGTTTCTCCTTGAATGGACTTCCGTTAATGTCCACAGCTCTCACACACTTCTGCTTTTCAATCACGTTCTCCCTCTTGACTTTGATGGTGAGTAGCTAAAAGCCATTTGCACCTTCTCTTGCTTTTTGTACTACTTGTTCTCACACTTTTTCGTCAATTCTCAATGCCTTACACGCTCACTACAAAGGTCATTTTTGGTTTAGAGAAGTTTAAGAAGTTGAAAAAAATAGTTTGAGGTAACAACTAACTAGACATCAGTATCATTGTGTGAATGTAGGACACATTTATTTGTTATCCTTATTTTTTTTAGTGTTTTTTCACCCTTATTAGAATAGGACAGTGGATATTACACACAGGAAAGCACTGGGAGCAGAAAGAGATGGGAAAGATCTGCAAATGACCTTAAACCGGTTCTCGAACTCATGTCACCGTATATGTCGACGCACTTAACCACTAGACTCTTGGCGCTGACTGTATGAGACTCAAAATAATAGATCACTATTGAGCTCTTCTGTGAGGCATGATAAATAACATCACTTATTCACGTCATTGATTACAAAACCCCTGCTTAATTATTTTTAGAGAGACATGGGAAGGATCTGCAAATGACCTCGAGCCGAGTCTTGAACTTGGGTCACCGTATTTGTCAGTGCAATAAACCATTAGGCTATTGGCGCCAACTGTATTATACTCTTCAATCAAAATTATAGATCACTATTGAGCTCTTCTGCGAGTTATGATAAATCACATCAATTATTAATGTTACTGATTACAAAACCCCTGCTTAATTATTTTTAGGGATTTTCACCTTTATTAGGATAGGACAGTGGATATTACAGACAGTAAAGCATTGGGAACAGATAGAGATGGGAAGGATCTGCAAATGACCTCGAGCTGGGTCTCGAACTCGGGTCACTGTATTTGTCAGTGCACTAAACCATTAGGCTATTGGCGCCAACTGTATTACACTCTTCACTCAAAACTATAGATCACTATTGAGTTCTTCTGTGAGTCATGATAAATCACATCAATTATTAATGTTACTGATTACAAAACCCCTGCTTAATTATTTTTAGGGGGTTTTAACCTTTATTAGGATAGGACAGTGAATAATATAGAGAGTAAATCATTGGGAGCATAGAGTTGGGAAGGATCGTCAAAGGACCTTGAGCCAGGTCTCAAACTCGAGTCACAGTATATGTCGGCACACTGAACCTCTAGGCTATTGGCGCTTACTGTTTGACACACTTAAATCAAAATAGCAGATTGCTATTGAGCTCTTCTGCGAGGTACAATAAATCACATCACTTATTTATGTCATTGATTACAAAAGCCCTGCTTAATTATTGGATAATTATCAAACAGTAATTATCGAATGCATGACATTCTGGATTCAAAGTGCTACATCCCTATTGAGCGCTTCATACCTGGCATGATCAATCAGGTCACAACTAAAAGTGTAATTTCTTTTGTTGTTGTTTTTTTCATTGAGAAATCAGGAGTTAAGAAAGCATCTAATAACAATGTGTACTGTATATTTCACATTTGTGATGTCAAAGTTAATGCAGTCTATAGCATTAAAGTATTTGTTTACCCAAAAATAAACATGTTCTCATCATTTACATTCAAGTGGTTCTCCACTTTTAACAACATAAAACAAGATATTTTGAAGAATGTTGGATAAAAGCAATTAGTTACTTTATTTTTAAAGAGTAAACCTGTTGCCTTAAAAGCAACATGTTGATGTTACTTAAAAAATGTTAGTAAACCCATTGAATTAACTTTTTTTTAATATGCATATAGTTTGTTTACTTAATAATTATAAGGCAACTAGTTTACTCTCTTTTTTTAAAGTAAAGTCAACAAATTGCTATTTACAGTGCAGCCATTAACATCCATAGTAGGAACAAAAACACAATGGAAGTCAATGGCTGTTTTTCCCCCAATATTATTCTGTAAATGGTATATTCCTTTGTGTTCAACAGCATTAAAAAAACTCAAGCAGGTTTGGAACAAGTAGAGGATAAATAAATTATAACAGAATTTTCTTTTTAGGTGAACTATCCCTTTAAACCAGGGGTGTCAAACTTGATTCCTGGAGGGCTGCAGCTCTGCACAGTTTTGCTCCAACCCAAAAACAGCTGATCCAACCAATCAAGGTGTTCAAGACTACTAGAGACTATTAAGCAGGTGCGAGTTGGAGGTGGTTGGAGCTAAACTATGCAGAGCTGTGGCCCTCAAGAATTGAGTTTGAGACCACTGCTTTAAAGCAAGCAGTTTTATAGTATTAATCAGGAAAACAAATAAACAAAACATCATGTCAGTGTTGCTACTATAAAGTAGTTTTTCAGTGTTTATAAATTTTAGGCATGAGAGAAAAAAATATATATTCATAGATGCTTTGCGATTCGTTCTCTAAATATTCTAAATTGAGTGTCAAATGAATAAATTCCTGCCACAACAAAATTTTTTAAAATAATACATTTACTTATGAACGTCTAACCTTGATGAGCCACAGATCCACACCCAGTTATTGCATCATTGTCACACACCAATATTAGTAATAATAATAACCATAATAATAATAATTATTATAACAAATAATAATAATAATATTAATAATAATAGGAGTATTATAAAAGTATTATTATTATTATTATTATTAATAATAATAATAGAAATAATAATAATAATATATTCCTCATGCAACTGGTACGTAAATAATAACTTTTAGTAATTTTTATACTTATTAATGATAATTATTAAATAATACATTATTATTATTAATATTATTATTCAGATAAAGAATTCATATGACTGCTACAATAATAACAATAATAATAATAATAATAATAATGATAATTATTAAATAATACATTATTATTATTATTATCATTATTATTAATAATATTAGTATTATTATTCAGATAAAGAATATATATGACTGCTATAATAATAATAATAATTATTATTATTATTATTATTATTAAATAATACATTATTATTATTATTATTATTATCATTATTATTATTAATGTTATTATTATTATTATTATTCAGATAAAGAATCTATATGACTGCTATAATAATAATAATAATAATAATAATAATAATAATAATAATAAATAATAATAATAATAATAATTCATTGTGAAGATATTCCCCATACCACTGTTATGTAAATAATTTGTATTACTAATTTGTATATTATAGTAAATATTATTATTATTATTGTTATTATTATTATTATTATTATTATTATTATTATTATTATTCAGAGAAAGAATTCATATGACTGCTATAATAATAATAATAATAATAATAATAATAATAATAATAATAATAATAATAATAATAATAATTATTATTATTATTAGTATTATTAATATTATATTGATAATGATGATAATAATAATAATATTATTATTAATAATAATAATAATAATAATAATAATAATAATAATAATAATAACACGTAAATACATACATAATAACACCAATGGTAGTTTGAAGGTGTTTGCCAGCTGTAGAAAACTTTTCAAGAGATTTCACTATTTCAAGATCTTTTATTCTTCCCTTATTTCTCTCTGTTTATGTCTCCGTCCCTCTTGTCTCTCCAGGGACTGTGCACTGTGACTGCTGCCTTTTTACACTTCTTCTTTCTGGCCTCTTTCTGCTGGGTTTTGACGGAGGCCTGGCAGTCCTACCTGGCCGTGATTGGCAAGATGAGATCTCGCCTCATTCGAAAGCGTTTCCTGTGCCTCGGCTGGGGTATGTCATCCGCACACACATACACACACATACTTGTATAGATGGTTTATAGAACTTTCCATTAGGACTGGACGATTAAGCGATCTGAATTCGCAAATGCAATTGAGCAAAGCTGCGATTGTCAAGAAAGCAAGGTCTGATTTGTAGTAAATATCCTTAGAAAGTCAGAAGGTGATCGTGCGGAAGCACACAAACCTGTCCAAATACACACAAAGAAACTCAGGAAATCCCCTGCGGAAAATAGCAGTTGCTGAATAAACAGAAGATTTAACTTAAGATTAACAGAAGATTTACCTATGCCACATCCATATCACCCTGCAGCCCAAGACCAGTTACTCATTGAAGCTAAGCAGGGCTGAGCCTGGTCAGTACCTGTATGGGAGACCACATAGGAAAACAAGGTTGCTATTGATAGTGGTGTTAGTGTGGCCTGCATAGGGCGCTCAACCTGCAGTCTGTGTGAGTCTTAATGCCCCAGTATAGTGAAGGGGACACTTTACTGTCAGTCAGCGCCGTCTTTCGGATGAGATGTTAAACTGAGGTCCTGACTCTCTGTGATCAGTAAAAATCCCATGGCACTTCTTGTAAAAAGAGTAGGGGTGTAACCTCGGTGTCCTGGCTAAATTCCCTCTATCGGCCCTTACCATCATGGCCTCCCAATCATCCCCATCCACCGAATTGGCTCTATCACTGTCTCTCCATTCTACCAATAGCTGGTGTGTGGTGAGCGCACTGGCGCTGTTGTCCTGTGGCTGCCGTCGCATCATCCAAGTGGATGCTGCACACTGGTGGTGGTGTGGAGAGACCCGCCTCATGATTGTGAAGCGCTTTGGGTGTATGGCCATACACGATAAATGCGCTATATAAATACACATTACATTAACTGTTTTCATTGATTTAGCGTGACTAATACACACACTACTATGGAATCATCTCACAAAAGGATTTATTTCAAACACTTGACAGTAGTTTTGAGGTGAGTTTGTAGTAAAAAAAAGTATTATATATTCAAATTTCATGTGCAGCTTTTACTACAGCCGTATTTCATTGAGAACTGTCATATAGTAATGATGTATATATGGCTAGTGTTTTTCAGCCACCGATAAACTTCCAGTGAAAGGTTTATGTCACTATTTCCAATCTCATAAGGTTCTTTTCCCAGCATCGATGTTGTAATGTAATAAAAATATAATCAGTTAAATAGACTTAAGCATTCATTTAGTTGTTAAAACGTAAAAAAATTAATGAAAGACTGTTTAAAAGCAAGCGGCGTAAGGAGCAGCAGGCTAGCACAAAAACTCCATTGAAAATACTGTGGTAAAATTAATTTCCATGGAATTTAATGCAGTGCTTCTTGTCAAGTCTGAGACCAACTTTATATTGTATCTCAGTCAGGCAGTGAAGATCAATGGTTTTTAAAGAAATAAGATCTTAAATGCGGCGATCTTGTATGGGATAACAGTTCACCGGAAGCGCTTGGGCTGGCTGACTGAAAATGAAAAGTTCATATGCATATACCTCATTAATGTCATAATTGACATATTAAACCAAATTCGTTTTTGCACAGCTTATTAAGTATTATGACCAGATTTACTGACAAAATGTGCACAAAAATTGCCTCGATTAAATTGTCCAACCCTACATTCCATAGTTGTATTTTATACTGTAAAAATGCTTATTATATGGCTTTACTCTACCCCTACCCCTAAACCCAACCCTCACAGGAAACCTGTAGCAAATTTGAATGTCAAAACACCCTATTACGTATGATTTTTTTTAGCATTTCGAATGACAAGGACACCAGGGATGTCCTCGTAAACCAGCTTGATAGATTACAACTAGGTCATACCCATGTCATTATACAATTTTATGTCCTCATAAATAACATAAACAAGTAAACACATACCAGAAACTAACAGCAGAGGTCAAAAGTGAAGTTATTGTTGTGCTTTAGCCTCATATGAGCCATGCTGAAGTATAGCATGCCGGGTTTTATCAATTCAATCCCATCATATTGTCCAGCATGTCAGTTTGCTTCAGTAGAGCCCAATGACATGCCACAAACATGCCACGGCAGCTCAATGTTACTGCTGTGTTACAAGACGTTGATGTCCGATTGTTGATAAGAAAGCATTGTGTGTCGTCGTCTTACACAGGCAGGATTTGTAAGGATATTCAAGCTCTTGCTGTTGCACACAACACACACGCGCACATACTTGGTGTGTAACTTATTGATCTACTATCACTTCCATTAATTCACAGATGCCCTTTGCAGATATTGCAGAATAGCATTCTCACCCACTGGGAGGTGATAGAAGATGGATTTCTTGCTAAGATGTCAGAAAATGAGTTGTATTAAATAGAATCTGAAATCTGAATATTGCTATAGACATGGCCTGGTTGGTCATGTGTATGTTTAGGTGGTTGCATGCAGGGTGCAAATTATACATTGACAATCGGAGGGGTCAAGTTTTTTTGGTTATGTTCGGTAATATGCCTCAGTAAATTAAATGTATATATTTAATTCAATTACATGTAGTTTATTAATCAAACTTGTTATTATGTTTTCAGTGTTTTGAGGGATATTGAGTGGTTCTCAATGACATTTGGGATAATAAATGAACGTTGACAGGTTTGATTTCCTGCAACTGTTAATGGATGACCATGAAAGACTGCACATATATTTTTGTTTTACTGTTTAACTTCCATGTGCGAGCCAGTGTATAATAAAATACAAACTATGCATCTAGTTTTACGCACACCTACAAATGCCTTTTTTAAAGAAACATGTTTTGTGAACACTTGTACTGTCTGTTGGTGTTCTAGATTTGCCAGTTTCAAACCGATGAATTCATTTTTTTGGTGCAAACATGCATTCACAATGGTATGAACCATTATAGGGGTGGTCAAATGTATATTAAATTTATCTATTATTTTAAATATTAATATTATTTAATATACAGATCAGAGCAAACTATTTATTAACTATTAAAGGGCAGACCCCCCACATACATGTTGTTATGATGTCCTTCAGGGGGGATCAAGGGTTAATTAGAGGGGTCAGACCCCCCAAACCCCTCTGTAATTCGCACTCTGCACTGTAAGCCCGGATAAGTTGAGTTTACTTAAAAAATTTGAGGAAACTGGTTGCCCTAAAATTTTTAAGTAATGTATACTTAAAAAACTTGAGTGAGCTCTACTTAAAAGATAAGAGTTGTTCTAATATGTATTATAAGTTGAATACACTTAATGCTTTTAATTAGTGTCAATCAATTTACTCTACTTATCTTTTTAAGTGCAATAAAATACACACAAAAGTAATACACAGGGTTGTTTTTATTAAAATTTTCTTTCCAAATACAACAAAACAATGCAAATACTGTGCAATACAACTTAAAAATCAGTTTGCCTACTTTTCTCTCAAGTGCATCTACTCAATCAAGTGCTAATAACATTGACCTCAGCTTTAAATGCTCACAAAATATGTTGTTTATACCCCCAAGAACAGGAAAGCTTGTTTTAACATCTGGACTAGAAGCGTCAGTTCACCCAAAAAAATGGAAATTTACTCACCCTCAAGTTAAGTGGTTCTTTTTTTCTTATGAACACAAAAAATGATATTTGGAAATCCTGTAACCATTGATTTCTATAGTAGGGAAAAACAAATACCATGGAAGTCAATGGTTACAGATTTTTAGCTTTGTTCAAAATATCCTTGTTTGTGTTCAACAGAAGAATAAAACTCACATGTTTGGAACAAGTGAAGGATGAGTAAAAGATGACATAATTTCCAGTTTTGTGTGAACTATCCTTTTAAACACATAAACATATTGTAGAACACAATGTATACTGTTTACATACAAGTGACAATTTGTTCATGACTTCACAGAATTAATTTTTACTATTGTAACCAGTATATGTACTGAACAAACTGTAATTTTGGGTCTTTTTTTACAATACAACGAGAAATAAATAATAATTAAAATTATTATGAAGATCTGTTACTGTAAGCTGACCTTTACACTGTAACAGCAAGACGACACTTTGTCCAGTTTAAGAGCAGGGGATAAATGAGTCCGAGAAGACAACAGAAGGCTTGAGGCAGGTCTGTATGAATGATGAAAGATGATGAACACTCTGGATGGGTTAAGCTGTGGACGTTTTTCATCGATGCAAATGATTCCTGTGGAAACTTGATAGTATGGGTCCTCGCGAGAGACATCCTATTGAAAGAAAAAAGAATGCAAATATGATGATACTAGTTAAATAACTCAGTGCTCAAAGCAGAAAAAAGCTAGAATAAAAGAGATGGTGAAAATAGGCAATAGGTAGACTCATGTAGACAAAAAACCCACCTTTGTCTGACGTAAGAGCCAAAAGCTGACCAGCAACATGGTTTTCCTGAAGATGCTCATCAAATTTGGAGAGTAATTTTAAGAGCATTATGGAAGCCCTCTGTGAGATTTTTGCCTACCACTTGATTGAAGTTGAAATAAACCTGAAATATAAAACAAGTGAAAAACAAAACAGTTATGTTCCTTGTGTATTTTGGTCCAGTATGCTTTGAAACTTACAATCTTGTTATTAGCACACTTTATGATTAACTTTTACAGAACAATACTCAGTAAAGCCACATGACAGACTGCTAAACTTAACTGGTGCATCTGCACTTGTCCGTTGAGCAAGATTGGTGTGAATAAGTGCTCTTTTAAGGCAATAAATAATTTTTTAAAAATCAAAAACAATTCCTGTTGCAAACAAGGAAACAGAACAATTCTGGCATATAGTTTCCATTTGTCAGTCTATAATCCTTTTTTCACAGTAAAAAATACAATACTTACATTGCCAATGCACGCCTTTCTGTCATCTGAAACAAAATAAAACTTTGTTAGAATCCAACAAACTTATAATTGCATTAAACGTTCATTCAGCTTATTCTATTCAAACAATGGCTGCATTAAAATTAAACAAATGTAAAAGTTTGTTCAAATTCACTCACCAAACTAAATTATGATTGTCCTTACGTCCTTTCTGCTCCACTGAAACCACAGCATACTGTATGTGACCCACCTAAAATGTGTTGAACAGGACGGTGTGAACCAAGCAGTGGCAAAACTGTATTAAAAGCTTTAAATAGCATGGACTGTTTAAATAATGCTCTATGACCGCAAATTATCAGCTCGGGGAAAAAAGGCGATAATACACAGCTGAAAAAGCGCTGTGTAATCGCCTCACGAGAATTCAGACTCGGCTCCGTTTCCATGTCAACCGTGCAGGCAGGAGCAAACAAATGAACGCGCGTCAACTTTGAATGTGCGTCGTTTGAAAAAAAAAGACGCTTGTTGTCAAGTAAAAGTGCAACGACTCTATTAAACCATGTTTTTCGCGCAGTAAATCGTCCGCGGAACACGCTTCACAGACATATGTTTAAGAGGGATCGTGTCCACACCTCAGAACTGAAAATCTTGCAGGTTAACTAGCGAGCTCACATGCTAAATACACACGGCAAGTGTTTAAACAGGACCCGCGCATTTAAAGTGAAACATACTTAAAACAGTGTTTTCCGGTATTCACAAACAGCCGAAAATAAAAACTGGATAAAATGTTTACAGTCTACTCACCAGAAGTCTGAAATCACCTGCTGCAACTGCAAGAAAATGGCGGTGCCTGACTTGAACACTAAGTCAGGTTGGGGGCAGGGGGCGTGATCAGTCAAAAACTTTTAAAACATTAGTCTATTGTACTTAAAGTTATTCATACAATAAACTTTGTCTACAAAAAAGTAGAATTCACTTAAAATGTTATAGTAATGAACCAAAAATTAAACTATTTAAGTACTTTGCACTTAAACTGTATAATTAGACATGAAATCCGGGCTAAGAGTGTGGTTGCATGCACCAGTCTATCATAGGTAATTTTTTCTCTGTTATAATCAACCGACTAAATGACCATTCTGTGAATTTAATGAATTTATCAGGAATAAGTTTGATATCATTTTTAAAACATTTTTATTGTTTTAATCAATATAAAATCGTTTGTAAATTGTAATTTTGTTTGTGAATAGTAAAGAAAGAAAGAACGAAAGAAAGAACGAAAGAAAGAAAGAAAGAAAGAAAGAAAGAAAGAAAGAAAGAAAGAAAGAAAGAAAGAACGAAAGAACGAAAGAAAGAAAGTTCATATACCATTTAGCAGTGTAAATTTAAGTTGTTACATTTTTATTAAAAGGGCACCTATAATGAAAGTCATCTTTTGAAAACTGTTTGGGCAGAACTGTGTTCAGGTATAGTGTGTCCACAGTCATATTGGGGTGATATAAAGTACTTTTCCTGAAATTTCCTGATGTTAAAATAGGATCCAAATCCCTCCCATTTTGAGGCCCACCGAAACATGACGAAAGAGTTTGGTTTCCCCACCCACCAAATTGATTGACAGCCGCGTATTAACATGTCTTCGCAGTAATGCGTATAATCATATTAACAAGACAGGACGTGCGCAAAGCAACTGGGATTACAAGATTAGTTCAGCTCTCTGTGATCATCATCAAATGTGATCAAGAATTAGTTTTACAAGTTAAATAGTTTTTAAAACAGTGCATGTTTGTGATGAATTACAGCAATTTACTTCAGCTTTATCACCACAGCTGCTTATCAGTACAATTATAAAAGAAGACGCTTCAATCCCGGTTTTTGTTAAATCAGGTTTATTTTGTACATTAACATAACAGATGTATCCTGTCACATTTGCCTTGCAAAAACAGTGCAAAGTTAAATGCACACGCTGTGTGTGTGTGTCTGTGTGTGTGCGTGAACTTTGTAACGACATTGTGTGTGACTCATCGTTGCAGAAAGGCTTGAATTACCTCCACAACAAATACAATCAATAATCATTGGGAAAGTTCTTACTGTAGTATTTCTCACAAACGTCACGTGAGATCTGCCTCCTTCATGTTTGTCACTGTGCTGTTTATCTGACGCAGCCGGACTGATTGAGGCATACTCTAAAGGCTGATTTATACTTCTGCGTCAATTGATCGCCGTGAGCCACGGCGCCTGCCTTGCACGTATAGCCGTGCATTTATTCCTCTGCACGCTGTTTGTGTTGTTCTGCAATAACACTTCTGAAATGCTAGCTGGCAGTAGGTTATGTTATGTTCCTCTGTATCGAGTTTTTTCGTGGGTGTTTTGTTTAATTTTGAACACTACCTTAATGTAAAAGTAGCTAAATCTTGCTCATTCAGAGGTGGACGTGCAACAGCTTTAATCATAAGCTAAACACAAAACAAAAGTTTCCATATGAAGCTCCTTCATGGGATTCGACACTTGTAAACACTCACTCGAAAGAGGTCACGCAGCTCTCGGTCCCGCCCACGCTTGTCACAGCTACCAAGCCAACTATTCACAGAGCTTGCACTATGCGTCGTTGCAAAGTGTAGTTATGTTTTTCGAGAGGTGCATCGTTGCATCGGCGTCAGCCACGGTAAGCGGTATGCGACTGCGCGAAGGCTGCGCCGGACCATACGTGTGCGCTTGACGCAGAATTATAAATCAGCCTTAACAGGCACATGGGAATGGTGGGCGGGGAAAACTAGCATTAAAGGCACAGGCAACAGAAACAGCTACATTGTGTTCAAGGCAGCAAATTCCAATATTCTGAAAAGGTATCATCAACCGAATGAATAAACAACCAAACAACCAACTGAACACAAATATACAGTTAAAGTCAGAATTATTATATATATTTCCCAAACTATGTTTAACAGAGCAAAGAAATTTTCACAGTATGTCTGATAATATTTTTTCTTCTGGACAAGGTCTTATTTGTTTTATTTTGGCTAGAAAAAGAGCAGTTTTGAATTTTTTAACGGACATTTTGGGTTCAAAATTATTAGCCCCTTTAAGCTATTTTGTTTTTTTCGATAGTCGAACAAACCATCGTTATACAATAACTTGCCTAATTACCCTAACCTGCCTAGTTAACCTAATTAACCTAATTAAACCTTTAAATGTCACTTTAAGCTGAATAGAAGTGTCTTGAAAAATATCTAGTCAAATATTATTTACTGTCATCATGACAAAGATAAAAATAAATCAGTTATTAGAGATGAGTTATTAAAACTATTATGTTTAGAACTGTGTTGAAAAAAATCTTCTCTCTGTTAAACAGAAATTGGGGAAAAAATAAACAGGGGGGCTAATAATTCAGGGGGGCTAATAATTCTGACTTCAACCGTAGATGAAGTTCATTTTACAAGAAAATGGTTTCCTTTTTTTCCATCTCCAAAACTTCAAGACAAAGAACGGTGCTTATTAGCCCTTGATTACAAGTTCGCATACAGCGACCTTTCCTCAGCAGAACGAGGTCCTTCCTCTGTCTCTGTGTGTGTGTGTGTGTGTGTTCTGGCCTCTCCTGCTGCTGTCTTCTCTATTGTGTTTGCCATCACAGTCAGGGAGGCCAGCTTTACTCATGTGCTAATTAGACCTATCCATTCTTCCTGCTCCATGTCTGTGTGCCACGTCCACACATAATGAGCTCTCCTCTGAAATATTCATGTCATTAACAATGCTCTGATTAACTCTGGAAATTAAAGGCAATTAGAAAAACGCGGGTTTGGAGAACAGGATTGAAAGGCGTGGGAAGGAAGGGGATGAACGGCATCCAAATATGGCTCTGGAGGAAGTAGCATGTGGTGAAGAAACATGAGTTTCTCTGGATGGAAGTTCCATTGTGATTGCTGATATATTTTATAATCTGCAGGGAATCAGGGTTTGGCTAGTAAGAAAAAAAGAAATGCCCACATGTGTTTAGCATTATTATACTATTGTTTGTACTTCTTTGGCTTTTTCAGGGTTAATCATTGTGATCTCCCAATTACAACAGAGAAATACTGGGGAATCACTGTAGACTGATGGGATTTCATGCAAAATCATGTGTTTTGACATCACTTTAGACATTATGCTAGAGAATCATTCAAACACTAGCTCTAAAGTGACGTTAGTGAATGAACAACGGTTTCTGCTGTTCTGACCTTCATCTGCAGATGTGTATGAATGGCGGAAGAAAGTAGTTCCTCTTACAATACACCTCCCACCAGTCTCGATATACAGCCATATCGCACTGCTACTCGTGTGATATTGCTCATATAAGATAGATCACCCAAACCAAAAATTCTGTCATTATTTACTCACCCTTGTCAAACTTGTGTGGTTGAGTATGACGGCAAATCAATGGCAATAATAATCGAGCGCATCGATGATGTTTACGCGCGAGGAGAAGTGAATCGCGAGCAGATTACAGGCCTACACGCGAGGAAACTACTGCTCGCGCACTCGCAGGGGTTGTTCACGCACGCGCTGAACTGGTCCACCTCGGGACTTGGTTTACTTGTTATCTCTAACGCTATTGGTTACTCTCCCACGAGGGTTTATGACGAGCTCACGAGCCTCTGTTTCCTCACGGTGGATCAGTTCAGCGTGCGCGTGTGAGCAGTAGTTTCCTCGTGTGTAGGCCTGTAATCTGCTCGCGGTTAACTTCACCTCGCGCGTAAACATCACCGCTGCGCTCGATTATTATTGGCATTGATTTGCCGTCATAGTTGAGTGCCTTTTTTTCTGTTGAACACAAAATAAGTTATTTTGAAAAATGTTGTAAACCCCTAACCAATGTTTACAGGTTTGTAGCATTTTTCAAATAAAAAGAAAGAAAACTTAGAAAATGAAACCACTTGAGGATGAGTAAATAGTGAGTAAATTAGAATTTTTCGGTTGAACTATCCCTTTAAAACTCTATATTTTTAATCTCTGACCGGTGTACCTTTAAAAGATAACACCTACAGTATAAACAAAACACAATGCTCTCCTAACACCTGATCATTTAATGATGTTCTACCATTTGACACAACAGCTCTATGGTTCAGCTAGCATTCGCAGTTTTGATTCAAGGGTCACAATGCCTGCTCTGTGACCTTGCCCTATGGAGCGCTCTCAAAGAATACAGTCAGGAACGTTTACACTGCTACACTTTGGCCTTATGGAAAAAAAAACACAGACCCAGAGGCCCATGGGAATCGCTGTGTGCTAAAGTAGTGTGTGTGTGTGTGGGGTCTGAGAGGCCACTGTGCACAGGGGGAACCGTGTACCTGTACGCCGTGTGCATTTGTCCATGAAAAGGGCACAAGCTGAAGAAAGTCGCCAATGTGAGAGGAGATTACTTCAGCTAACTTCCCCTCCAGCCTCAGGCCATCTGTCATTAATGCTTCTAAGAAAAAGGAGAAGGAAAACTAGGTTGCATTTTCTGTTCATTATTATATCGTTTAGCAACCATGTAAAATGTCAGGTAATAAAAATGTTACAGTAAAAATATGTAACCTGCTAACAGTAGGTTTGCTTAATATATACACTACCTGACAAAAGTCTTGTTGCCTATCCAAGTTTTAGGAACAACAAATAGTAACTTGACTTCTAGTTGATCATTTGGTATCAGAAGTGGCTTATATGACAGGCCTGTAGATTACACTTATTTTACCAAAATAAAACATGATCATGACTTGATTTTTAATTATTTAGTTAGGACAGTAAGGTCTGACTTTGCTTAGATAAAAGTCTTGTCACTTAACAGAAGTAATGTACAGTATAGAATATAAAGTCATGGTACAGTTGAAAAATAATTAATATTGTCTATGACTCCCATGATCTTGGAGGACTGCATCCATACATCTCTGCAATGACTCAAATAACTTATTAATAAAGTAATCTGGAATGGCAAAGAAAGCGTTCTTGCAGGACTCCCAGAGTTCATCAAGATTCTTTGGATTCATCTTCAATGCCTCCTCATTCATCTTACCCCAGACATGCTCAACAATGTTCATGTCTGGTGATTGGGCTGGCCAATTCTGTAGCACCTTGACATTCTTTGCTTTCAGTAACTTTAATGTGGAGGCTGAAGTGTGAGAAGGAGCGCTATCCTGCTGAAGAATTTGCCCTCTCTTATGGTTTGTAATGTAATGGGCAGCACAAATGTCTTGATACCTCAGGTTGTTGATGTTGCCATCCACTCCGCAGCTAACTCGCACACCCCCATACTGAATGTAACCCCAAATCATGATTTTTACTTCACCAAACTTGACAGATTTTTGTGAAAAACATGCGGTTTCCAATAGGTCTTCTGCAGTATTTGTGATGATTGGGATGCAGTTCAACAGATGATTCATCAGAAAAATCTAACTTCTGACACTTTTCCAAATGATCAACTAGAAGTCAAGTTATTATTTGTTGCTCTTACAACTGAGATCAACGACTATACTTTTGTCAGTGTGTGTACAGTGAATAACTAAAATTTACATTCCCAGAATTCCCTCTATGACACTTTTTATTGTGATTGTCGACATTACAATGGTTCTTTTCAGGGGGGGGGTTTCTCTTCAGTTTTGCACATTAGAGTTTTGCGCTACATGTAATATTGAAAAATAATGTTTATTGCATTGCTTTGAATCCTTTTTTTCAATAGATTGTTAATTTGTAGGAATGTTGTAAGTGTACATAAATTTTGATGATTAATTGTTTTATGTTTTTAGGGTGACTATTTAAACATCAGTCAGATAAAAAATAGCTTTTAGGTTAATTCTGGCACACATTTTTGTATTATTATTGAGCATTGTCCCTGTCAAATAAACGTACAAATAATCAAATAAACAAACAAACGAACGAACGAATGAATGAATGAATGAATGAATGAATGAATGAATGAATGAATGAATGAATGAATGAATGAATGAATGAATGAACAGTATCCTGCTCTGCTTGAAAGTCCTACAAGTTTGGAAAAATATGTACAAAATCTCTTCTTTAATGTACTTTTTCATCCATTCACCGCAGTGTTTTTTTCTTTTTTAACTAAATACAGCCAAATATGTATTATTATGTTTTTTTTTTCAGTGAACGTTGGCACCTCATTTTATTCATTCATTCATTCATTTTATTTTCGACTTAGTCCCTTTATTAAACTGGGGTTGCCACAGCGGATTGAACCGTCAACTTATCCAGCATGTGTTTTACACAGTGGATGCTCTTCCAGCTGCAACCCATCACTGGGAAACATCCATACACACTCATTCAAACACATACACTACGGACAATTTTTGTCCTACCCAATTAACCAACGCAATCTCGCGACAATTCATAACTTTTTGATTTAGTGGCTAATTCGTAGGAATTCATACGATCTGATTCATACAAATTAGTACGATTTGCTCATCACCCAATGACGGTTGGGGTTAGGGGTGGGGTTAGGTGCCACGCCTCCTTTTTAAAATCGTACATTCTCGTATGACTGAACTCGTACAAATTAGCCACTAAACTGACAAAACTAAAATACTTACGTTTCCTCATGAGAAAACGGGCTGAATTCACCTATACCACATGTTTTTGGACTTGTGGGACTTGTGAGACCCACGCGAACACGGGGAGAACATGCAAACTCCACACAGAAACGCCAAACTGACCTAGCCGGGTCTTGAACCAGCAACCTTTTTGCTGTGAGGCGATTGTGCTACCCACTGTGCCATCATGCTGCCCCGCCTCATTTTATGTAGGTTTTAAATTACATTTTATTTGTCTGAGATTTTAACATATATATATTTTTCCTCTTTTCTCAGGTCTTCCAGCCCTAGTAGTAGCTGTATCTGTGGGTTTCACACGGGCTAGAGGTTACGGCACGCCAAGTTAGTAAGTATCACCGATGCAGTCCAGTTTCACAAGGAAACTGTACAGTAGAGAGTTTCATTTTGAGGTTTCTATCATGTCTTATGGAACTTCTGATATTATTGAATATGTAACAGCATACAAAAGTACATGCCAGAGATTTTCTTACTATAGGGAGATGAATATGTTCTTTAAAATGTATTACCATTGGAAAACCTGTAACGCTAACTTGATCACATGAAGCACTTCATAGCCAATCACATACATGTAGCTGCTTTTGGTCTCCTTCCCTGCTTGTTATCTAATGTGTTAGCATTAGCCATTATGCTTTTTAGGCTAGTCATTTCAGGCTTGCCTTACACTAAAAAAAAGATTCAAATATGATTCCTTGGATTTACAATTTTTTTTTAAGTTATATGGTTGTAAACAATTTATTTGGGATGAATTTAAACAAACAAATAAAGTCGAACAAGAGTAAATTTTGTTTGTTTGTTTGTTTAAATTCAGCCCATATAAATAGTTTGCTACAGTTTGCTACAGAAAAATTGTTTTTTTCAGTGTGCAGTACATGTGCAGCGACTATATGTACAGTATATGTTTATTATGGTACGATGTATATTTTATATGTATAATACTGCTAAACACATTTGCATTTGGCATTTGAAAAATGATTTGTATTAAACAAATATCAGAAAAAAAACTTACTTAAAGTTAACAACGAACTAAAATTTTATCAGACATATTTACAAATATATGCAGACATATATATTGTGCCAGAATATAATTACTTATTATTTTATTACTAGTTTATTTATTTATTTATTTTTAGATATTTTAATAAATTATTTCATAATTTTAACTTAACTTTTTTTTTTTGGTCACATTTCTTTTTAATGTATAATTTATGCTATTAACAAACAAAATTAGTGAGCTTAATACACTACTAATTAGCTGCTTATTAATAGTTAGTCAGATAGTAGTTGTGTTTAGGTATGCAGTAGGATTAGGGATGTAAACTAAGATCATATCATCAACATCAAGTGCTAATACAACCGTTAATACCTTAGTAATAGGCAGGTAATACCAGTAATCAATAGTCTGAATTGTTACTAAAACTAAGCTGTTACCATATCATTTGTAACAATAATTATATGTAAAAATATGCTACATAGGGTGAAAAAAAGAAACCACTCTAATGTGAATGAGCAATTAGTCCATTTTACCTAATGTTGACCTTTTACTTTAGTATTTCTAGAATAATCTTGAGTCAGAGAGCCCTCACGTCTTGCCTCAGGCTTTTTATCTTCTATTCCTCTGGATTCCCTCATTGGTCATTTTCTGCTTCTCTGCATATAATGGTTTCTGTCTTCCCTGCACCACTAAGCAATTGATTTAAAGCAGGGAGCTCCCTGACTAATCGGAGACAAAAGTTGAAAACAATGCTGGCCTTTGAGAGCTTTAATTGGATGTGTCTGACACATGGATTCCCCTCAAACCAAAGGACAAATTTTAGATATGGTGCCAGAAAGTCAGTGGCCTGAAATAACCCCACCGCTGGACTGTTTACTTCACAGTCACTCTTCACTGCAGTCTTCCACATATCAGTACATGCATGATTGGACATCTCGCAAATGCATCAGAAAACACAATATACAGTGAAGATCAAAATACAGAATGATTAATAAACTATTTTTAAAGAAATAATGTAATGTTTGTTGTTCAAAATTCAGTATTTCCCAAGTACTGTTTGACTATTTTGGTTTTAAAGGACCATGAAACCCCATTTTTCAGTTAAAGTCTACCTCAGATTTTTTTCAGAGCAGGGAAAAAGAGGGGTGCGAACAACTGTTGTCAGTTGGCTCACCAAATGAGACACAAACCGTGAGGAGACCCATGATTTTATAGTTTACAAAGTTAAAATAGCAAGAAATAAACAGTAAGTAATTTAATGTCCTGCTACATATGTTATTCATAATTTCATATACACATAACTACAATTTATTATATCATTAAAAAGATAATCATGTTTATATAAACACTATAAATGAGGAGGACTTCTCTCCTCCTAAATCCCCGGGTCTGAATGTAGAAAGTAGATAGCAGCAGGTCTCTTGCCCTATCTATTCCAATCATTAACCCTGCCAGTAGCAGGAGGATTTTTAACATGGCCGAACACAGCAACACAGATATAGGCAATGTGTCTGAATAGTAATGAACTCAACTAATAAAACACAAAGTCTGCCATTCTCCAATTCTCGTGCTCTCCCGACAAAAATGCTTGCTTCAAACCCTGTGGATCATGGAAACAAACACATACACCCCTGCTCTACACAGACGCGGTCTCACCCAGTAATTGGGTCTCCTTGCATGTTGTCACCTTGGAATTATAAGGTTCTATCTGCGTTCTAAATTATTTTGTGATACTGAGCTTCAAAGTTTTTGTATTCCATAGCAAACAGTATGTGTGCAAGATTTGTTTTTTAAATAAAAGGTCTTAAAATGTAAACAACTTATAAAAAACATCCCATAATTTAATAAGAATATGTCAATAACACAATTTTGACAAAAATGTCAGATAGAACCTTATAACTCTAAGGTGACGATGTGTTCTCATGAATAATTAAGAAGCAGGGTTTTCTCATAGGATAAGAAATCTGCACTATGAATAATAATGAGAAACCGACACGTCATCACTTCATTAGCAGATTCGCACTACGTCACCGAATTTGATCCCGCCCCAAAAATTATATTAAACCTGGAAGATGAAATTAGCTGATCCAGTTTTCCCCACAATTAAAGCTAACAGGTGCTAACATTGTCTTAATTGATGCTCAACACACACAAATCTGTAAAATCTCAAAATAAGTACTGCAGGGTGTCTTGAACCTTTAAACATAATTGTTTTATCAACTAATTTCTAATAACTAACTTCTTTTGTCTTTGCCATGATGACAGTTTGTACTATTTTATTTATTTTGATACTGATATTAAACATAAAGTGCAAAATAAATGCTTAACTAGGTTTATTAGGTTAATTAGGCAAGTTAGTTTAATTAGGCCAGTCTTTGGACAACAGTGGTGTTTGTTCTGTAGTCAATTGAAAAGCCAAAAAAATTATAATTTATTCAGGATGCTAATAATATTGACCTTATTTTTTATCATTAAAACATTTCCAGCAAACTAAAATAATTAATATTTGTAATGATCAAAATTCATCAACATCAATTATTAATTAACACAAGATCCCCTCTAAACTTACTAAAGAAAATAAAATTTGAAAAGAAATCGTAATCTTCAGCGTATTCAACAGCAATAAAGTTGTAATGTGAAGGGACGCTGACAACAGAGGTGCGAATCCAAATGCAGGGTTTATTAGCAAGATGGTCAGGCAAGCACCGGTCAACACAGGGGCAAACAGATGTATACAGGGAATCCAGAGACATGGTCAAAACACAGATGAATAGTCAGTATAGGCAGGAAGCAGGCAACGTAAACAACAACAACAAAGCAAAGGTCAAACACGGAAAGGCAAGGCAAGGAAAACGCATCATAATATTCACAAACAGCATAACAAGACTTTTGTGTGTTTGTGTGCTGTATAAATAATCCAGTAATCAGTCTATGAGCAGTTTCAGCTGTGAGTGTAATCAAACGGGATCAGGAACCGGTGTGTGTGGTGCATGACTGGATCTTGTAGTTCTTGAAATGGCAGATTAGCCATCTGTGTATATACCAGCGATCTGCAGAGGCTGATTGCTGTTGACTGTGACAAAAGTACACTCCCTAAAATAATAAACAAAAGCGGTGCTCACCTACTTACCTAATGTTTCTGAACACTCATATAGCTATGGGCAAAATGTATGTCGTGTGACCTGTTAATCTATTCCCTTTTCCCCAAAAAGGAATGATAAACTTTTAAACCATGTTGGGACTACAAATATTTGGATTAGTTCAGAGACAACCAGAAGAAACTAATCATAACGCATAAACAGAATTGAGCATACACAACACAAACCCACACACACAGCACTGCACAAGCAAGGTGTGCCAGTCAAATGTAAAGTCCGTGGAATGAAACCTGATTGATTCATGAGGAGTGACAGGCTCGGGATCCAATCAGCAGATACCTGTGAAGGGAAAAAATGGGACAAAAAGGTGATAGCAAGGCAAGAGCAAGAGCGAATAACAGACAAGGAGAGAAAGAATGACAGAGAGGAAGAAAGCGACAAAAATCCAAACAACTCCCACGGACTGTAACATACCACAAAAAAAAAAAAAAATAACAACTAGAATTTCTGAAATGATGAAAAAGTCAATTGAAATATCTGATAAGTGCTTTTTTAAGAATATGAAAATGTTCTCTAATTGTGATCAGTGTTATTATACAAGTTTCTCATTTAAATGCTTATCCTGTGTTTTCCTGTGTATGTGGCTTAAAATGAGCTTATCCACTGCTCTTTTACTCCTATTTGTTTAATTTGGCATATCATTTGACTAAGCAGTGACCTTGAAATTGTCAGCCAATTCGAAGGTTATCACTCTATTGAATGGGCGTTATCAGTGGTTATCAGCTGATAGATATGGGCCAGTAGATCTATAGCTGATTAACCATGTGGATGGATGATAACAGCCTTCTGAGCCTACCATTAGTCGGAGAAGGCCCCTACTGGCCCATATCTATCAGCTGATAACCACTGATAACACCCATTCAATTGTGGGCTCTTTTCTGATGTTGACTCCATTGTAAATTGAAATGTGTTTGATTGTGCTTGACCAGAACATTAGCTAAATGTTTATATATAATAAAATCATGATGAATAATTACTGTCTCTAAAAATATTGAATAACCTTGCAAGTTTTGAAGAGCTGTTTTGTGTGGAAGTTTACCAGGCAATATTTGTATCCGTCCATTAGCTCGCTGCAGTTTTTTATTTGTCATCCGAAATGAAAGCAATTTAACAATGTGATACTTCCAGAAAGTACTAAGATGAAAAGGTTGCATTTGAAATATCTATCCCTCAGTTTATTTTTAATTTGTTTGGAGTCCAAGTTGGCTTCATTTATTTTTCTTCCTTTTTAATTTAATCTTTATTTGTGTGAGGAAAAAATAATTAAAGGTTAATGGAAACTGCAAAAATAAACCGTTTCTTTCTCGCTAACTCCTCTTTCTTCAGAAGCTTGCCTTTCCCTGGTGATTTTGCAGTGTTTATATTTCACTTTCTCTCTCTTTCTTATTCTTTTAATTTCAGTTGCTGGTTGTCTCTGGAAGGGGGCCTGCTTTATGCGTTCGTCGGTCCTGCTGCTGTCATTGTATTGGTAGGTTTCACCCTTTCTGCTTTCCTATTGGTTCGATTTTCTCAACATGAGCTCCGCCCATTTTATATGCAAATATCAGACCCACAGTTGAAGAGAAAAATCTGTCACTAATAAGATTAGAGGCCTGACTCATTTAAAATGTATTTTTCATCAGTATATCATGTTCAAACGCTTGAGTAAACTTGATGAGCTTATTAGCCCAAAGCGACCAAAGTGTGCGTATTTATCGTCCACATCCCTGGTCTCAGGTGCTGTGTTTGTTGTTGTTTTTTCGCAAGGTGTTTGAATTATTTTTCATGGTCAGATGTGATTTGCGTTGTTTGTTTCTTGGTGGTGTCGTGAAGCGGCCCACTCAAACAAACAACTGCAAATGAGATTTGGGCATCTGGAGATGCTGGCTCCCTCCTTGGAGAGGCAAATCTAATTAATGGAAAAATAATTAATCTTGCCTCTAGCAAATAGTAAAACCGGGACCCATTGTCTAAGCAAGTGCCTCGCATGATCTGAATGCGAACGGCACTTGGTAAACGTGTTAGACTTGGTGGGTTTGATACGCTGTCGGAGCTGTGTTGATTTAGAGCAGGGGGTTTCAACAGGGGGTCTGTTTCAGTGCTGCTGGGGGTCCAGACAATTATTGTTTTATCTCAAACTGTTTTTTTTTTTTTTTTTGATAAAACAAGTTAAAAAAATAGTTCACCCAAAAATGAAAATTACCCTGTAATTTACTCACCCACAAACCATGTGTATATGACTTTTTTCTGTCAGACACACACATTTGGAGTAGTTTAAAATTTTATTCTGGTTCTTCCATGCTGTATAATGGTGTTGGATAGTGGCTTTTATTTTGAAGCTTCCAAAAGTAAATTTTTCCCTTGTTAAACTACCCATACACAGCCAGAGGTTAATGAATGTCTTACTGTGCGTTCACACCGAAGGCGCCGAGAGTGAAGTAGCCAGAAGTCATTCATTCTCATTGGAAGCCAGTGGCGATAAGTGCTGAGAAGTGGTGGGGTGCATCTTCACCGGTGTGGCCATCGAGGAGAGTTGAAATAAAG
>LR812537.1:46828457-46850957 GCA_903798195.1 Danio kyathit | reverse complement strand
CACTCTCAGAAATAAAGGTACGTGAGCTGTCACTGGGGTGGTACCTTTTCAAAAGGAACAAATTTGTACATATTAATACCTCAAGAGTACCTAAAAAGTACAAAAGTGGTCCTCTTAAAATTTGTAGGTACTAATACTGTATATACTTTTGAGGTACCAATATGAATCCTTCAAGTACAAATGTGTACCTTTTAAAAAGGTACCACTCCCGTGACGGCTCTCGTACCTTTAATTCTGAGTGTACAAAATACAAATGAGAGAGATTGATTTAGAATGTCACTTGCCTGTTTTATAATGATTTGATCAGCTGTAGTTTGAAATTTATGCTGAGTTTTTCTCTCTAAGGACTTATTATGCGGTTGCTGTCGCCATCTTGTGGCGGAACGTCAACAGTCAGTTTCTTTGCTCTGCTGATGGCCGCCAACGTGCTGAATCGAATCGAAATTTTAAAAAAACTACATAGTTGCAATCTAGAAAAACTACATCCTCACCTACAAAAGCCTCAAAAGTACATTATGTTGTCCAACAGCTGCAATATTTGTCAAACTGTAGTGAGTTTATTCATCTGCTTTCACTCTATGTGGGTGGAGTAATACATAAGGGTAAAGAGGCTGTATGAGTACTGATATTGCAGAATATTGCACGACTATCAACCAATCAGATTCGAGAACCAGGCAGAACTGTTGTATGTGTGTGTGTGTGTGTGTGTGTGTGTGTGTGTGTATATATATATATATATATATATATATATATATATATACTTATATATATATATATATATATATATATATATATATATATATATATATATATATATATATAGACAATTGTAGTTTGAATTATTAGCCCCCCTTTGATTTTTTTTTCTTTTTTAAATATTTTCCAAAGGATGTTTAACAGAGCAAGGAAATTTTCACAGTATGTCTGATAATATTTTTTTTTCTTCTAGAGAAAGTCTTGTTTGTTTTATTTCATTCATTTTCTTTTCGGCTTAGTCCCTTTATTAATCCAGGGTTGCCACAGCGGAATGAACCGCCAACCGCCAAGCATGTTTTTACGCAGCGGATGCCCTTCAAAATTATTAGCCTCATTTAAGCTATAAATGTTTTCCGATAGTCTACAGAACAAACCATCATTATACAATAACTTGCCTAATTACTCTAACCTGCCTAGTTAAACTTATTAACCTAGTTAAGCCTTTAAATGGCACTTTAAGCTGTATAGAAATGTCTTGAAAAATATCTAGTCAAATATTATTTACTGTCATCATGGCAAAGATAAAATAAATCAGTTATTAGAAATGAGTTATTAAAACTATTATGTTTAGAAATGTGTTGAAAAAATCTTCTCTCCGTTAAACAGAAATTGGAGAAAAAAATAAACAGGACGGCTAATAATTCAGGGGGGCTAATAATTCTGACTTCTCTATATATATATTGTATATATATATTGTATATTGTACATACGCCTATTAACACACCATTGGAAGATTTTTTATATATTTCTTTTTTTTCCTGAAAGTAAATGTGTATTCAAGTAAAATAAATTAGCTTTCTTTTAAAAAATATAAGAGTGATATTTATATTTTTGGTGTTGTTTTTTCGATCAAATAGGATTTGTTTCATGTGTTAGGTTTTACAAATTTAATTAAATTTACAGGGTTAACAGAGCTAATTTTAACATTTTAATGTCCACAAATTTTACACAGTGATTTATTTAAATAACATGTCTCATCACAATTTAATTTATACTTATTAAAAAAAGTACTATTATTACTTCACACATCTCAATACTCAATAATAAGAAGTTGATCGGATACAGCATAGCTTTAATTAAACAATATTAAAGTATGCCTAATATACAGACGTGGATAAAATCATTGGTACCCTTTCATTTATTTTCAGTCATTTTTGATTAACCATTACCTTTGTCAGTTTCAAGTTATTTCAGCAACACTGTAGTTTTTCTTTCTTCAAATGGAAGGGTACAAACAATTATCTCCACGTCTGTATATTAATATATGTGTCCAAATGACTTCAATTGCGATTCTGAATGCGTTATGAGGGTTAAAATGAGCTCACTGATATGCATAAGCACATTTTTCACCAACACTAAACTGAAAGCATGAGAACGTCCTTAATGTTCACTATGCAGCTAAATGAGTGCATCTAATAGCAACCAAGTACTTCTCCGATTTGAATGCATGCTCACAAATGGTCATTTAGATCTGTGGCATTGCTTTCGGTGGACCACCATGGCCGGTGTCTTGGCAGGAAACAGTGGGTCTTATTAATTGAATGAGGAGCTAATCAGAGATCTGAACTAATCCAATGACTGGATATTTGTAATCCCTCCAGGCAAAGAGTACATTCTGCAATTTTCTTCTAATTGATTTGTCTTTCTTCCCTCACTTTTCACTGTAATGTTTATCTTCAAGGGAGGTCAATGTATAATGGGAGCTGCAATGGCTAACAATGGATTTTTTTAGCTTGTGGCTTGTACATAAAATAAAATGTGCTAGTGTTTAAATCCAGTCTAATTCATTTCCATATTCATGCTGCATGTCACATACATATGCAGGTGTGCAACATGGAAGTTCTTTTTTTATTGCCTATACTTGTTTTTTTAGTAAAGCATCACTGATTTTATTGCTCGTACTCTGGGTAGAGAGGTTTGCTGTCAGTATCATAATCCCAATTTTGACATTTGACTCTATGTACATAAATTATACCACAAAATATGTTGCTAATTGGTTGCTAGTACTTCTCAAAAGGCTCTGACTGATTGAACAGTTTTACAGAGATTTTACAATCACATACAGGTAAATTATTAGCCCTCCAAATGTTTATTCTTTTTAAAAATATTTCTCAAGCGATGTTTAATAGAGAAAGGATGTTTTTTTTATAGTATTTCCTATAATATATATTTTTTCTTCTGGATAACATCTTATTTGATATAGTTTGGCTGGAATAAAACCCGTTTTAAATTTTTGTCCAACAATTTCTGAGGTTAATATTATTATCCCCCTTAAGAAATTGTGATTTCTTGATTGGCTACAGAACAAACCACTGTTGTCCATTAACTTGCCTAACTATCCTAACTTAATTAACCTTTAAAAAGCACTTTAAGCTGAATACTGTATTATGCAAAATAACTAGAAAAATATTATGAACTGTCATCATGGCACAGACAAAAGAAATTAATTATAAGAAATTTGTAAATAAAAATAATGCGCCCTATCATACACCCGGCGCAATAAGGTGCAAATTGTGTATAGTGCGATTTGTTGCTATTTTTAAACCAGCGCAACTGTAATTTTCATGTTTTGCGCCACATTGTTTAAATAGAAAATACATATGCGCCACTTTGTGGACTCATGGGTGTGCCGGTCTGAAAAGGAGGTGTTTAAGGCGCATTGTTGTCGCGTTGCTATTTTGAGGAACTGAAATAGATCGCGCCACTGACCAACTAAAAGCTGGTCTAAAGTTCAGCGCAGAGCATGTTAGTTATGCGCCAATACAGGTCCAAATGCTTACACATTACTTAATATACACCGGGTGTACAAAAATACACAAATATCTTTACATATGAAAAAAGAATTGAAGGATTAAAGGGGCTTTTTTCAGTTTATTCATGACAATTTGCATTGGTATAATGTTATTATTATTAGCAGTATTATTTATTATATGCATATTTATATTTGTTTTAATAAAAAACTTAGATTTGTCTGCCTGTCGGGTTTTGGAGACATCTTCATCACCATATGGGGCATAAGAATAGGACGTGTGTTGAAATAACTCATAACTGAAATAACTGTGGTTATAACTTTTTTAACCACACTTTGCTATTATTGTTCATTTATTCGTTTGCTAGTAATTAGAACTGAATTTGGAAATAGTTTTGAAACAAATATTTGAGCTTAACAAGCTAATTTAAATATGAGGGATAGTGGATGTCTTCAGTGGAGTGCATACAACACAGTTTTCTTATCCACGATATAAAGGAGTAAAGTAGCCTAAAGAGTAAAAGTAAAGTAAAGAGGCCGAATAGAGGAGGCTCATTCTTTATCCTCGCGCTGCAGATGTTCTGTTTAACTGTTTTCTCACTGTTTTCGCGACGCAACTGACTCTTAAAGGGAATGGGAGATGAGACTCTGATTGGTTTATTGCACCTTATGCTCAAAACACACCCATAACTTATTAAGAGAATAAGCACAACACTGTTAGACCATGTGCCAGGGCGCAGACCATTTTTTTTTCCATCCTTAAAGGTGCTGTATGTAAGTTTTTGACTTTTCTAAAGCATAAAAATACCATAATATGTGTGCAGATATTTAAGAAACATCCCAAGTGAACATACTTGTTTAACTGAAAAACAATGCTGAAGTCAGATATTCTGCTTTGAAAATGGGTTTTCCGTGCCGGAACGCTGTCTTTGTTTAGATAAATTTCATATGCACGATGCCAGTTTAGCCAATTATATGTCAGCACCCTGGGTTGCCTTGTTGGAAAACAGCGTATTTCATTCATTCATTCAGAAAGACTCTGAAAGCATGCGTCCGTGACCAAAAAGAACAGTATGGGAGACAGATGCAGTTCCACATGAGGTTATTAATTAGCAAATTACATAAATATTACGAACGTAAACATTAGGTGAGCAGGTTACATTGTAACCGCGTGTCCTAACAACACGCTGTGACGAGAGAGGCAGTGATCAGCTATTTGGCTGTTTGCACCAGACGAAACACGGCAGAAATGTAAATACAGCCTTTCAGAAGCACAGAATATGCACTCGCTCACCAAACGGTAAGGTTTAGAATCTATTTAATACATGTTAACCCACTTTAACATCAATGTAGATGCTGAATCACTCATATGTGTTTAGTTCTAAAGTTCAATTTCAGACGGTTTATTGTATTTTCAAGATCTGAGGTGAACTTTCTGCTTTCAGTATATGGCAACAAATGCCATGTAAAATGCATTCAAACTCGCATTGTTAGCATTTAGCACAGAATAAAGCACACAAGGCTTACCTGAGGTGATCTAGCTGTCATAGGTTTCTGTTGTTCAGCTGTGAGAAATAGAAGCCATTTCTAATATATCAATTCGAGGTGTTGGTTAGGACAAAAACTCCTTTTAATATGGAAAATATTCCCTCTATCGCGTGTCGTTGCTTTTATTTAGAACACAGTTTAAATCACTCGCTCCTGTACACAATCTGGCATCCTAGCGTACTTTTATTATGATCCAGGAGTGCAATACCTAGTTCAACCACTGGGTGTCAAACTTACATACTGCACCTTTAATATAGGAAATATAGGATTCGGACGCCCTTAATGCTTTTGCGCCATGCGATTTAGACTTTGTGCTTAGATCGTTAAAATAGAGCCCTTTATGTTTATTAATGTGTCGAAAAAAACTTGTCTCTGTTAAACATCACTCAGGAAATATAGTTTTAAAGAATTAAAATTTGACAGGAGGGCTAATCAGTTTGACTTCAACTGTATATTCTTATTTTTTATTCATCTTTCATAAAACAGTCATTTTTTTATGCTAAACTAAATTTGGTATTATGCATATTTCTATGTTTGAGAGTGTTAATTAATGTGTCAAGTCCACTATGTTAGTTTCTGACCCTGACTGCCCCTCATTTCCATATTTCTGATGTTCTGAGTACTTTTTTACCCAACTTTGTGTGTGTGTTTTAAATAGTTTCAATTAGGCGATACGGTGGCTCAGTGGTAAGCACTGTCGCCTCACAGCACGAAATTTGCTGGTTTGAGTCCCGGCTAAGCCAGTTGGCATTTCTGTGTGGAGTTTGCATGTTCTCGCTGTGCATGTCTCCCCAAAGACATGCGCTATAAGTGAATTGAATAAACTAAATTGCCTCTTGTGTATGTGTGTGAATAAGTGTGTATGGGTGTGTCCCAGTACTGGGTTGCAGCTGGAAGAGCATCTGCTGTGTAAAACATATGCTGGATAAGTTGGTGGTTCATTCCGCTGTGGCGACCCCTGATGAATAAAGGAACTAAGCAGAAGGAAAATGAATGAAGTATAGTCCCTCGGAACACATACAAAATAACTACTACAATTGAAACAAAAATGCTTTATAGTTCAAAGCATAGAACCAGTAACATATGCATATTATATTATTCACATTTTTTTATAAGAACAAATAACAAAGCGTGTCGTTTTATGCCATTTAATAAACAGTGCTCCTCTACATCTCTAGGGGCATGTATTTTTGATGGCACAAGTTATGCTGAAATGCCCACTAATAATCACAGAAGCTGAAAAATGAATCTCTTACATTATTTCTGAACTTTGTTGTGTCTTTTTTAGTGTTATCTAATCTAAATCCGTCTAATTGGCTGTTGCATTCAGAAGCTTACATATGTGATTGGTACCGCTATTAGTCTTAGCAAAAACATAAAAATAAATTGTGTAACTTACACAGATCTACAGTAAATGCACTTGACACTTTGTTTTCTCATTTCACTTTAACTGCAACAGCCATAATAGGTCAGTGTAATTATACAAGGGCTTGCATCTTGATTTTGTAAAACATATTTGTTTATTTTGATGGCATTTTTGCCAGAAGTCTGGCAAATTGCAACTCACTAATTAGTTTTGAAAATTGGTTTTCAAATTGTTAGTACAGTAAATGTCATAGAGGATTACTTAGAAGATGTTATCATATTTATTTTTCCGTATATTAGTCTTGTTCTTAAAATAAGTACAAGAACAAGAACCAAAACTGGAAATTTTCTAAAATATCTTTCAAATATATTTTAATAAAATTATAATTTTAAATAAATATTTATATTTTTTTAAATAATACATTTTCTAAAACTTTATTTTGAACACAAGTGCCATTTGTCCTATTATTGTATTATTACTGTCCCTATTATTAGTTTAGTTTTGCTTTAATTTATTGTTTTGTTTTAATTTATTGTTTAGTTTAGTTTTTAGTTTTAGTTTTTAGTTTTGTTTTGTTTTGTTCATAATCTTCCCTAATTAAAAAAACGTAATTTATTGTTGTAGTTTTTTTGTTTTATTTTATTTTGTTTTGTTTTGAGTTCTTTTGTTTTCTTTTGTTTTGTTTGTTCAAAATTTTCCCTAATTAAAAAAAAAAACATAATTTATTGTTTTATTTTAATGTTTTGTTTTATGTTTTGTTCATAATCTTCCCTAATTAAAAAAAAAAAAACGTAATTTATTGTTTTTTGTTTTGTTTTGATTTCTTTTGTTTTCTTTTGTTTTGTTTGTTCATAATCTTGCCTAATTAAAAAAAACATAATTTATTGTTTTATTTTAATGTTTTTCTTTTTTTTTCTTTTTTTTTTTTTGTTTTGCTTTGTTTTAATTTCTTTTTTTTTCTTTTGTTTTGTTTGTTCAAAATCTTCCCTAATTAAAAAAAAACATAATTTATTGTTTTATTTTAATGTTTTGTTTTGTTTATTCATAATCTTTCCTAATAAAAAAAAACATAATTTATTGTTTTATTTTAATGTTTTGTTTTGTTTATTCATAATCTTTCCTAATAAAAAAAAAAACTTAATTTATTGTTTTATTTTAATGTTTTGTTTTGTTTATTCATAATCTTTCCTAATAAAAAAAACATAATTTATTGTTTTATTTTAATGTTTTGTTTTGTTTATTCATAATCTTTCCTAATAAAAAAAAACATAATTTATTGTTTTATTTTAATGTTTTGTTTTGTTTATTCATAATCTTTCCTAATAAAAAAAAAACATAATTTATTGTTTTATTTTAATGTTTTGTTTTGTTTGTTCAAAATCTTCCCTATTAAAAAAAAACATAATTTATTGTTTTATTTTAATGTTTTGTTTTGTTTATTCATAATCTTTCCTAATAAAAAAAAAACATAATTTATTGTTTTATTTTAATGTTTTGTTTTGTTTATTCATAATCTTTCCTAATTAAAAAAAACAAACATAATTTATTGTTTTATTTTAATTTTTTGTTTTGTTTTTTGTTTTCTTTTCTTTGGTTTGTTCATAATCTTTCCTAATTAAAAAATAATAATTTATTGTTTTGTTTTGTTTTGTTTGTTCGTAATCTTGCCTAATTAAAAAAAACATAATTTATTGTTTTAATTTAATGTTTTTATTTTTTTGTTTTCTTTTGTTTTGTTTTAATTTGTTTTGTTTTCTTTTGTTTTGTTTGTTCAAAATCTTCCCTGATTAAAAAAAAAATAATTTATTGTTTTATTAAAATTTTTTGTTTTGTTTTTTTTGTTTTCGTTTCTTTGGTTTTTTCATAATCTTTCCCAATTAAAAAATAATAATTTATTGTTTTGTTTTGTTTTGTTTGTTCATAATCTTCCCTAATTAAAAAAAAAAAAACATAATTTATTGTTTTATTTTTTGTTTTGTTTTGTTTGTTCATAATCTTGCCTAATTAAAAAAAACATAATTTATTGTTTTGTTTTAATTTTTTGTTTTGTTTTTTGTTTTCTTTTCTTTGGTTTGTTCATAATCTTTCCTAATTAAAAAAATAATAATTTATTGTTTTGTTTTGTTTGTTCATAATCTTCCCTAATTTAAAAAAAACATAATTTATTGTATTATTTTTTGTTTTGTTTTGTTTTGTTTGTTCATAATCTTCCCTAATTAAAAAAAAACATAATTTATTGTTTTAATTTATAGTTTAGTTTTGTTTTATTTTATTGTTAACAAACATTAAGCATTTTTTTAGGTCTGCTTTTACACCCTAGACCTTTACTTATAAAGCTGAGGGGGATTGTAAAGGGCTTCATTAAAAACTGAACTTCCTGGTTAATGGCCTGTGGGAGACCAACCTGTACACACTGATCTGCTTTCTAACATTGCTTACACAAATCAGGGGTCACAAGCAGTATCAGGTGTGTGCTTGTGTGTGTGCGTAAATGTGTGCGTGTATGTGGGGGGGTGTGCAACTTTCCTCTCAGCATCAGTCTTTTTCCTGTTTTCACACACAAATACTATAGCACACACACTTCAGTAAGCAGCTGAAGTAGGTTAGTCTTTGCAGCTCCCATCTGCCTCATCTGCTCATTGTTAATGATCTGTGCTTGCATTCTACTGTGCTTCTCTCCATTTTCTCATTCTCCTGCCATCATTGTCTCTCTCTCACACACACACATGCACACGCAAGCTACTTTCACGCTGTGACATTCATTACAGATTTCTCTGCCATTGCTGTTGTTCATTGCTTGATGCCGTTCTCTTGCCATTACTTAATTTTTTTCTCTCTCTCTCTTTTTTTCCCCTCTCTATTTTGTGTTCCCTTTTTCCTTATGTATTTGTTTTGTCGTCCAACTCTTCCATTTGCCGTTCCCTTCCGATCTGCATTCAAACCTTATACCTCTGTGCCATTTGTGGGTGTATGGATGGATATTTTATGAGTGACTTTTCAAAATTTATATTCCTCCCTACTTTCCAACTTCTGTGTGTCACGTCCATCTTTTCCCCATGTGAATATATATATGTGTGTGTGTGTGTGTGTATTGGGTCCTGAAGTCCGCCGCTGGAAGCGCGTAGCAGGCTGCTCCTGAAATGCTCCAAGTGTGGCGTGATCTCCAGTACTGCCCTGTCCAGCTCTACCGCCAGCAGCGCCATGTTAGTCTCATTCCATATTCTCTCTTTACCTCTTTCTTTCTTTTTCTCCATTTTCTTTCTTTTTTCTCTCTCTCTTTTGCTCTATCTCTCTTTCTACAGTCTTTCAACATTGACAGTAAGAAACAGAAACTCTTCAAAAAGCCTCCCTCCTGTCTACACACTACAGACACATACCTTATTTATTTATTTATTTATTTATTTATTTATTTATTTATTTATTTATTCATTTATTTACTGAAATGCCCTCAAAGAAGTTCATTTAAGAAAATCTCTGAATAGACATTACAAAACAATGGCTTTAGGCAGACTTAAAGGAATAGTTCACCCAAAAATTAACCCATCATTTATTCTCCCTTGTGTGGGTTTTAAGCCTTGATGTTTCTTTCTTCTGTTGAACACAAAAGAAGATGTTTTGAACTACGTTGGCTGATGCAGCTCAATCTATTATTATTTTTTTTTTTTTTTATTATTATTTTTCACGTCTACTCATTCATGAGAAGTTGTTCTCGAATCGAATACAGCAAAGCTTTAATTAAACAATTTCAAATGATGCCTAATATACAGACATTTTTTTTTACGTATTTGTCAGAGAAGTGGCTAAATCAAACACTATAATTTGTATGAAAATGTAGGATTTTTAAAGGGAGGCTTGCCACTTTCAAGGGAGCACTCGATGTGATATGTTTATTGAATGAACAACCTTATGTTAGGTGACAGGGAAAAAGTATGTGAACGGCAGCTACCGTTTTCTGGTCAGCAGGTGGAGAGCAGGGCTTTTGAAGCTTTTTGAATGGATTTGACTACAAGAATGCTGACACTACACTCAAAAATAAAGGTACAAAAGCTGTCACTAGGGTGGCACCTTTTAAAAAGGTACACTTTTATAACTAAAAGGTACTTTTGTACATTTTTTAGGTCTGCTTTAGATCCTTTAAAGGTACAACGAGGTATACTGTTGTACTTTTTAGGAACAAATATGGACTATTACTGTAAAAATGACCTGTTAGTGACAACTTTTTTACAATTATTTCTGAGAGTGTACAAAACTTTTATTGACTACGTTTCCAAGTGGTTAAAAATGGCCAGGCTCAAAACATGTTACTGAATTAATTAAAAAAAAATAATTTTGCATTGTCCAATTGCTTGCATTGGCAAAAATTGCATTTTCATTTTTTAGTAATTGATTGCATTCCCTAAAACAAGCTAAATGATCTGCCAGGGGGGTTTAAGTTAGATGTTTACAGTTCAATGTGTTCCTGCCGCAAATACCGCAGCACTTTACCTGCAAAATGTGCCTGCAGCTTTTGGTTGGTGCTTTTACCATAGACTTCATCAGCTAAAACATCAACACGGAATTTTAAGCGTGGCCAGCTTTGCCTTTTCATAATACTAAAGAACATTTGCAATGCACAAATAATCTAAGATGAACATGTAGTCTAGCTATTCATCTTTAACAAAACCATTTTTAGTTTTATGCACATTACGAGGATTTAGTTTTTAATATTTTGGTAGCCTATTTGAACTGAAACTGTATCATACAGTCACCGTAGGTACTGTATGTGATGTGTTGTGTTCAATTAAAATATAATTTAGTTTGGTTTCCTCAGCATGCTTTTACACTATACTACAATAGTGTCCAATACATACAGTAGTGATAAGCATAGCCCATAGGCTGTAAATAATAAGCCTAAGTATTAAATAATTTACCCTGTAGGTCTAGTACCCTATTAAATTGCTTTGAAGTAAAAAAGGACGTTAGATTTCTAAATTGTATTTCTACCAAAATTAAATTTAATATTTTGTCATTTAGAGTTGTTTTTTTTTTTTTACTTCAAATAAAAAGTTTATAAAAGCTTATAAATAAGTGTGTATGTGTATATATATATATATATATATATATATATATATATATATACAGTGCATCCGGAAAGTATTCATAGCGCTTCATTTTATCCACATTTTTTTATGTTACAGCCTTATTCCAAAATGGATTAAATGTATTTATTTTCTCAAAATTCTACACACAATACTCCATATTGACAATGTGGAAAAAAAGAGTTTTTGAAATTGTTGAAAATTTATTAAAAATGAAAAACCTGAAAATTGTACATAAGTATTCACAGCCTTTGCTCAATACTTTGTTGATGCACCTTTGGCAGCAATTAAAGCCTCAAGTCTTTTTGAATATGATGCCACAAGCTTGGCACACCTGTCTTTGGGAATTTTTGCCCATTTCTCTTTGCAGTACCTCTCAAGCTCTATCAGGTTGGATGGGAAGCGACGGTGTACAGCCACCATTGATATTTTGGCAGTGTGCTTTCGGTCATTGTCGTGCTGGAAGATAAACCGTCGCCCCAGTCTGAGGTCGAGCAGTCTGAAGCAGGTTTTCATTCAGGATGTCTCTGTACATTGCTGCATTCGTCTTTCCCTCTATCCTGATTAGTCTTCCAGTTCCTGCTGTTGAAAAACATCCCCACAGCATGATGCTGCCACCACCATGCTTCACTGTATGATATCAGCCTGGTGATGAACAGTGCCTGGTTTTCTCCAAACGTAACACCTGGCATTCACTCCAAAGAGTTCAATTTTAAGCTCATCAGACCAGAGAATTTAGTTCCCCTTCGGGAGGGGAACTTCAATGCTATGTGGAAAAACTTCCACTATGGGGATTTCGTCAGAATCCAATCATCTGAAAGAGTATAAAAACGGGCCAATGAAATGCCAATGAGTTGGCGGCGTCAGCGTGCACAGCTGTCTTGAATGACAATCAGCCTGGCATAAAAGGCTAGCATGTGCTCAGCAACGACATCCTTTTCGCTTTCAGAGCCTTTCACGAGCTTCTAAGAGAGTCTATGAGGGTATCTCCAACCTGTGTCTACAGAGAGAGATCGAGAAGCAGCTTCTCCCGGTCCAGAGCGTGTATACGCAGTGGCAGATGGTCGAGCTGGGTTGTTCTCCCTTGCCTGGCGCCCTTTGGGTCCGGTCCTCCAAGAGCAGTATGTATATAGGAAGCAAGTTTCCTAAAAGAGCAACACGGTTGTGCAGCGCGTCTTTTTCAAGACGTCGCTCCGACCGTGCGTTTCTGGTTGCGGTGGTTTCCTGTCCCCGGATGATGGGCACGAGCACTGCGTTTCATGTCTGGGGGTCCAGCATGTTGATGCGGTGCTCGCGGGCAGTGCATGCCATCATTGTGATGTCATGTCTGCTGCGCAGTTAAGATCGCGGCTCGCTCTTGCAAAAGAGCGACCCACCCCAGTTGTCCCCCGCACTGCGGTTGGCACTCGGGCAGATCTGAGGGTTTCAGTGGGAGTAAATCCGCCGCCCTCGGGCTCGCGGACCTCTCGCTCCTCCACGCGCTCCATCCAAGCTTCAGGTGAGAGAAGCGCTCCATCCTCGGGTGGTCGCCCTCTCACTTGATGACACCGAGGATCAGATGTCCATCGCTGCATCGGAGGATGGGCTGTCATTGTCTGATGAGGATACGAACCCGCTCGCTCCCTCCCTCCGGGGTGGAGAGCACGGTGTTGGCATCTAAAAAGCAGACATGATGGCCGTGCTTTCCCGGGCTGTTTCGGCCGTGGGTCTGGTGATGGTTTATCCCCCAGCCCCGCGGCCGGACCGACTAGATGGGTGTTATGTGGAGGATATAAGAAGGCAAGACCTTCTAAGCCTTCCGTCCCCTTCTTCCCGGAAAGTGCGCAGTAAGCTCACGCAGTCTTGGAGGGCACTTTTTTCTGCCCGATCTGCGTGCGCTTTCATCCTCACCATCCTTGGAGGGTTGGTTGTCATTGTCTGATGAGGATTCGAACCTGCTCTTTTCCTCCGGGATGATGGGCGTGGCGTCGAATCCAGAAGCAGACTTTGCAGCCGTGCTTCCCAGGCTGTTTCGGCCGTGGGTCTGGAGATGGTTTATCCCCCAGCCCCGCGGACGGACCGACTAGAGGGGTGTGATGTGGAGGAGATAAAGAAGGCAAGACCTTCTAAGCCTCCACGTCCCCTTCTTCCTGGATGTGCACAGGAAGCCCACGCAGTGCGCTGCGTGCGCCTCCGCCCTCACCATGCATGCTAGGGCCACCTACCAGCGCTCCCTAGCGCAGGCGCTGGCCCAGCTGCGCGGGGATGGTTCCGACCCAGGACTGAGCATGAGCTCCGCACAGCTATCGACTGAAGTCGGCTGTGTGTGCCCCAGGGAAGGACGATGGTCACATTAGTGGCCCAGGAACGCCACCACGGGCTAAACCTGGTGATCTGCGTGATGCTGACAAAGTTCGCTTTCTTAGCTCACCCATATCCCAGGCTGGCCTGTTCGGCGACACCGTCAGTGAATTCGCCCAGGAATTCACGCCGGTGAGCGAGCAGTCGGAGGCGATGGGTAATACCATCTCTCGGCGGGATCGTAAAACCGCTCCTCCCCGCCGAGCCATCCACATCCACTGCTTCACGCCGAGAGCGCCCGCCTGCGGCTTTGCTCGGTCGCCCCCGCCTGCGCCTCTGGCCAAGCGGCTGCGCCGAGCATCTCGCAGGCAACCAGCGCTCCCCGCCCCAGGGCGCCGCTAAGTTCGGTAAACGAACCGCGAAGCGTCCCTGAGACGGGCCATCTGGAGAGGAGGAAATTTGCTCTTTCCCCGCTGGAGGGCGGGGCTCTTCTTCTAAACAGCGTTAAAAAAAACGCTATCAAAACCTCAGAGAAAGAGCATTTTTTCCCTTCCCCGGATGTGACAGCCCGAACACTGCCAGTCTGGGACGCTATGCTTTCCAGCTCGCAGGATCGGTGCACTTCGCCAGTGGCTCGCGGAGCGATAGAGAACGGTCTCCTTTCTCTCCCCCTCCCAGCCCCACCTCCGGAGTACGGGTGCGAGACAAGAGTGAAGCTCTTGCCTCCTGCTCTCCTGTGGGACCCCAGTGCTTCCCGGTTGAGCCCACCCACTCCGCGCTGCCCCACCGCTGGTACGTCAGCGATCGTGCGGACGAAGCCACTTGCGAGGGCTCTGCCTGCCTGGTTAGCGCGGGCCAGCCCATCGCAATGGCTCATCCGCGCGATCAGACTCGGCTACGCGATTCAGTTCGCGAAACGGCCTCCCAAGTTCACGGGTGTGTATTTCACCAGGGTCAGCCCTGCGTCCGCCCCTGTCTTGCGAGAGGAGATTGCTGTCCTCCTGGCGAAGGATGCAATCGAACCGGTCCCTCCAGCCGGGATGGAGAGCGGGTTTACAGCCCGCACTTCATCGTACCCAAAAAGAGCGGTGGGCTACGGCCAATCCTTGATCTGCGCTTTTTGAACCGCTGGCTTCACAAGCTGCCGTTCAGAAAGCTTACGCAGAAGCGCACCCTCCGGAGCGTTCGTCCTCGGGATTGGTCTGCAGCAGTAGACCTGAAGGACGCGTACTTTCATGTCTCCATACTTCCACGCCACCGTCAGTTTCCTGCGGTTTGCGTCTGAAGTCGAGCCTGGCGGTACAAGTCCTCCCCTTTTGGCTCTCTCTGTCTCCGCGGGTTTTCACCAAGCTCGCGGAGGGTGCCCCAGCTTCGGCTTGCGGGCATCCGCATACTCAATTATTTCAAGCGACTGGCTGATTTCAGCGCGCTCGCGGGATTAATTGATTACGCACAGAGACAGGGTGTTTCGGCACTTCGACCAATTGGGGTTTCAGGTCAACCGAGAAAAGAGCAGCCTCGCCCCCGTGCAGAGCAACTCTTTTCTCGGGTTGGAGCTGGACTCGATCACCATGACGGCGCGCCTCCCCCGAGAGCGCGCCGGGCTGATGCTGGCCTGTCTGAGAGAGTTCGACAGGAAAATGTGGTCCCACTGATATTATTTCAGAGGCTCCTGGAGCATATGACATCCGCAGCCGCGGTCTCGCCGCTCGGATGCTCCATATGAGACCACTTCAGCATATGCTTCACGATCGGGTCCCTAGACGCGCATGGCACGCGAGCGCGCACCGGGTGACTGTCACTCCGCTGTGTCGCCGCGCCCTCAGCCTCTGGATGGACCCTGTGTTCTACAGGCCCGCGGGCCTCTAGAACAAGCGTCCAGGCATGTCGTCGTTTGACGGATGCTTCCAGTTCACGCTGGGGGGCCGTGTGTTGCGGGCATGCAGCTGTGGTTCCGTGGTAGGAAACTGGTTGCATTGGCATCTTAACTGCCTGGAGCTGTTGGCAGTGTATCTCACGCTGCACCGTTTTTTACCGGTGTTAGAAGGGAAACACGTGCTGGTCAGGACGAACAGCATGGTGGCGATGGTGTATATCAACCGCAAGGGAGATATTCGCTGTCGCCGCATGTCTCAGCTCGCTCGCCGTCTGCTCCCCCGGAGTCATACGCGGCGCAATCGCTGCATTCCATTTTTCCCCGCCGAGCTCAACCGTGCAGCCGCTGCGCTCTCACGGCAGTTCGCCTGGGAGAATGGAGGCTCCACCCCCGACTGTCCAGCTGTTATGGGTGCGTTCTGCGCACTGGCTACACAGCTGGCCCCGGGGCGTGCGTAATACGCATTTCTCCAGTGAGCCTACTCGCACAGATGCTGTGTAAAGTCAGGGAGGACGAGGAACAGGTCTATGCATTGCGCCTCTCAGGCCCAATCAAACCTGTATTCTAGCTCTCTCCTCGTGATGGCCCCTCCCTGGCATGTCCCATGGAAGAAACTTCTTCTTTGGGGACAGGCAACCGTTTGGCACCCGCGCCCAGTTCTATGGACAATCACGTGTGGCCCATAGATGGAGCTCGGAGGACTTAGGTGACCTACCGTTAGGTGGTTAACACCATCACTCAGGCCTAGAGCACCCTCTATGAGGCATGCCTATGCCCTGATGTGGAGTCTATTCGCTGTGTGGTGTACTTCTCTCCGAGAGGGAAACCCCAAACATGCCAGATCAGTGTGATGCTATCCTCCTTCAGTTGGCTGGAGCCAAGGCTGTCCCCTCCGCACTGAGGGGTTGGCGTGGTGATCATCCCCGCTCTGAGGATGCGGCGATGGCGGCGCGCTGGGAAAGCATCGCCTCATCATCCAGTCCCCAGAGGCGCGAGACGTGGATATATATCCTGTCCCCTCTCTTACCCATTTGAAGATCTCTCTTAGGAGAGGTCTGCTCGATCACTCGACTCAGTATCTATATGATTTCTGTCCAGGTAGACAGCTCTGCTGGTCGCGTTGGCATCGGTCAAATGGGCGGGTATCTGGAGGCATTTTCGGTCAGCGAAATGTGCCAGCGTTTTGGGCCGGCCCACTCTCACGTTTACCTGAGACCCCGGCCCACCTAGGTGCCCTAGGTTCCTACAGCGCTCGTTTAGACTATGTAGTGAACCTGCAAGCGCTGCCCACGGAGGAGGCAGACCCAGCCCCTTTATTGCGGTGTCCTGTTCGCGCTTGCGTATTATAACGGACCGTACTCAGAGCTTAGATCCTCTGAGCAGCTCTTATATGTTACGGTGATTGGCAGATGGGAAGTGCCATATCTAAACAGAGGTTGGCCCACTGAACCGTGAATGCCATCTCCCTCGCTCATCGAGCTAGGGCGAGCCGTGTCCCCCACTCGGAGCGCGCTCCACTCGGAGCGCGCATCCTTTTGGGCGTTAGCACGCGGCGCCTCTCTAACAGACATTGTAGAGCTGCGGGCTGGGCGACACCTCAGCATTTGTGAGATTTATCTTCGAGTGAACTGATTTCCTCACGAGCGGTGAATGAGGAAATTCGGTTAGGTGTTGTAAAACGCTTGCTGCGCCTTTCTCTCTAACACAGAGATACGTGCGCTTTTCTTGCTTTGTCAGTTGAGTTCCCCACTCGGCGAACCCTGCAGAGTTCCTCCGAGGCCCCCAGCATCTGACTCAGCGGAGCAGTCAAATGTTGGCCCATTACGTTGTAGGTATGCCCGCTGGTCATCCCGCGTTCTGGGTATAGGTGCCTGCTATGTGCGATCCCCGCTGGCGATCCCATACGCTCACTCAGCCACGATGTAGTCCCCCCTCCTAGGCGGGCTCGTGTCTTCCCTCCCCGCTAACCACCTCTTCATATGTGCACTCCCCCTTCTCAGGGCTAGTCCATACGCTATTTGCCACCAGGTCTCCCCCTCCGGGCAGCAGGTGACCTCCGCAGCGTCCTCCCTATCGGGACTGAACGCTTTCCCAACGTACTGTCGTATTTAAAATTCCTAGAAACTACTAGGTGTATTTTTACGACTCCCCGAAAAATATATCTAAACCAGAAAAGGTAAGTAAGGTAAGTAAGGGCCAGGGGACACGTTGGAGGACTGTGTCTCCAGCGATGCAGGTGCGCTCGTACTGCTGCGTGGCGCGCCCCTCACTGGAGACATGGTAAGGTTCTTTCGTTGTGGCGCTTTCCATAAATTTCCCCATAGTGGAAGTTTTTCCACATAGCATTGAAGTTCCCCTCCCGAAGGGGAACGCTCTGGTTACTAAAGTAACCCTCGTTCCCCGAGGGGGGGGGAACGGAAATGCTATGTTCCTTCGCCACAACGATTGTCCCTTAGCTGTTGAGTGTGAAAGCCTCTTCAGCTAGAAAAGGATGTCGTTGCTGAGCACATGCTAGCCTTTTATGCCAGGCTGATTGTCATTCAAGACAGCTGTGCACGCTGACGCCGCCAACTCATTGGCATTTCATTGGCCCGTTTTTATACTCTTTCAGATGATTGGATTCTGACGAAATCCCCATAGTGGAAGTTTTTCCACATAGCATTTCCGTTCCCCCCCCCTCGGGGAACGAGGGTTACTTTAGTAACCAGAGCGTTTCTTATGGTCTGAGAGTCCTTCAGATGCCTTTTGGCAAATTCCAGGTGGGGAGTGGCTTCCGTCTGGCCACTCTACTACACAGGGCTGATTGGTGGATTGCTGCACAGATGGTTGTCCTTCTGTAAGGTTCTCCTCTCTCCACAGAAGAACGCTGGAGCTCAGACAGAGTGACCATCGGGTTATTGATCACCTCCCTGACTAAGGCCCTTCTCCCCCGATCACTCCGCTTAGATGGCCGGCCAGCTCTTGGAAGAGTCCTGGTGGTTCCAAACATCTTCTACTTACGGATGATGGAGGCCACTGAGAAGCAGAAATGTTTCTGTAACCTTCCACAGTCTTGTGCCTCGAGACAATCCTGTCTCGGAGGTCTACAGACAATTCCTTTGTCTTCATGCTTGGTTTGTGCTTTGACATGCACTGTCAACCCTGGGACCTTATATAGACAGGTGTATGCCTTTTCAAATCATGTCCAATCAACTGAATTTACCACAGGTGAACTCCAATTAAGCTGCTGAAACATCTCAAGAATGATCAGTGGAAACAGAATGTACCTGAGCTCAATTTAAAGCTTCAAGGCAAAGGCTGTGAATACTGATGTACATGTGATTTTTCAGGTTTTTTATTTTTAATTAATTTGCAACAATTTCAAAAAAACTTTTTTTCACATTGTCATTATGGGATATTGTGTGTAGAAATTTGAGTGAATAAATAAATTTAATTCATTTTGGAATAAGGCTGTAACAAAAAAATGTGGAAAAAGTGAAGCGCTATGAATACTTTCCGGATGCACTTGTAGCTTTGTTTTATATTTGAACTAGAAACAAGACTTTTTTTATGGTTATTTATTTTTTTACACAATTGATATTTAAAAATATGATTTACTCAAAAAATAGACAATTTTTTAATTATTTTATTTGTTTATAACCAAATGTATGTGTTTAGTTGACACGCATATCAAACACAGAGACACACACAGACAACACACAAAGACGGAGGTGAGTGCTCTTTTAGAAGAGCTAAAGAACCAGCGTGTGGATCAAGGGCCACCTCTGATTCTTTTGGCTTTGGATAAATTGGACTCGTCTCTGCTATTTGCTGGAGGGAGTCGTGTTATTGAAATGATAATGAAATGATTGATATTGCTTCTCTGTTTCTCTTTCTCTTTGTCATGTTTTTCCCCTCATCTCATTCTCGCTGTCTGCTTTTTTCTTTTTTTTTCCTGTCTCTGCTATCCGAGTATAAATATGGGGCATGTGTGTGTGGCGCATTGCAACTTCAATCATAGAAATTAATGAAGAGGACTTCCTGAAGGAAGTTTGGGAAAACCATGTTCACACGATCCCACCAATTTCATCATTTCCACCACTGCCAGTTCCAGCTCCATCTTTCTCTCCACAGTTAGTCAGGGGAGGACATTGAATTTGAGATTTGAGTTATGCTATTTTACATTGTCTTCCTTTTTCTGCATTGTTTTTAAATGAGCATGAGAACTCATATGGTACAGTGCCTTTCACTAATATTAAAACCCATGGTAAATAGGAAATAATAAGGCTGTGGAAAAAAGTCTTAGTTGTTTTGCTTTATATATAGACCCTTTTGAGGGATGCAAACAATAACAATGGTCCTAACGCATTTTCTGTTTTACATTTTTATTTCCATACCTTCCGAGAATCCAAAAAGCTTCACATATTGATAAATAATCCTATGGCAGGTGTTTTCATGTAAAATTATCATTGAATTGCCTCTTGTTACAGTTTTGAAATAGTTTGACAACAAGCAGGAAATGTTCATGGGCCAATGATATGGCCACATTGAAATGGTCTATATATAAAATTTTTTAGAATTTTATAGGATTTATATAAATCTTAGGTCAAGATAAGATATAAGATTTTATAAGACATTATAGTTTAAAATAATTAGTTTCTAATAAATGATTTAATAAAATATTTTACTAGTTATTTTGCAAGATATTAGAGTTCAAATTAAAGTGCAATTTAAAGGGTTAATTAGGTTAGTTTAAATATGCAAATTAGGTTTATTAGGCAAGTCATTAAACAACAGTGATTTGTTTTGTGGCCAGTGAAAAATAAAATAAAATAAAATAAAATAAAATAAAATAAAATAAAATAAAATAAAATAAAATAAAATTAAATTAAATTAAATTAAATTAAATTAAATTACATTAAATTAAATTAAATTAAATTAAATTAAATTAGGGCAACGCAGTGGCGCAGTAGGTAGTGCTGTTGCCTCACAGCAGGAACGTCGCTGGGTCGCAGGTTCGAACCTCGGCTGGGCTGGGCTGGGTCAGTTGGCGTTTCTGTGTGGAGTTTGCATGTTCTCCCTGCGTTCGCGTGGGTTTCCTCTGGGTGCTCCGGTTTCCCCCACAGTCCAAAGACATGCGGTACAGGTGAATTGGGTAGGCTAAATTGTCCGTAGTGTATGAGTGTGAATGAGTGTGTGGATGTTCCCAGAGATGGGTTGGGGCTGGAAGGGCATCCGCTGCGTAAAATCGTGCTGGATAAGTTGGCGGTTCATTCCGCTGTGGCGACCCCGCAAGGGACAAAGCCGACAAGAAAATGAATGAATGAATGAATAAATTTAATTAAATTTAATTAAAAATAATGATAATAATAATGACCATGCTTGTGACACGCTGACGCAGTGGGTAGAACAGTTGCCTCACAGCAAAAAGGTCGCTGGTTCGAGCCCCGGCTGGGTCAGTTGGCATTTCTGTGAGGAGTTTGCATGTTCTCCCTATGTTCACGTGAGTTTCCTCTGGGTGCTCTGGTTTCCCCCACAGTCCAAAGACATGTGGTACAGGTGTATGAGTGTTTGAATGTGAATGGGTGTTTCCCAGTATCAGGTTGCAGCTGGAAGGGCATCCGCTGCGTAAAACATGCTGGACAAGTTGGCGGTTCATTCCGCTGTGGAGACCCCTGATGAATAAAGGGACTAAGCCAAAAAATGTATTTTATTTCAGTCAAAACTAAAAAAAATAAGATTTAGGAAACTCTGCTAAAATGTTCTTACTCTCATGTCAGTTTTGAAATATTTGAAAAACATATTAATTATATTTAATAATTATAATATTCATTCATTATTATTAGTCCCTTTATTAATCTGGGGTCGCCACAGCGGAATGAACTGCCAACTTATCCAGCATATGTTTTACGCAGCGGATGCCCTTCCAGCTGCAACCCATCACTGGGAAACATCCATACACACTCATTTACACACATACACTGCAGACATTTTAATTTACCCAATTCACCTATACAGCATGTCTTTTGACTTGTTGGGGTGGGGGGCAGGGGGGGGGGGACCGGAGCACCCGGAGGAAACCCACGCCAACACAGAGAGAACATGCAAACTCCACACAGAAATGCTAACTGATCCAGCCGAGGCTCAAACCAGCGACCTTCTTGTTGTAAGGCGATCGTGCTACCCACTGCATGACACCGTCACCCTAATTATAAAATTTAAATTATAATATAACTATATTTAATTCAATTTGAAAAATGTGAAGATGCTTGAGTTTGTTTTGCATAAGAGTAGAGGCCCTTGTTTTTCTTAAAACACTTTCAGCTAATTTGTAATGATGTACTTTACACTGTACAAAATGTTGGATTCTACACAATCGATTTGTGTTAGGACAACATGAAAGAATTAAGTCAGCTTATGGGTTTTTACAAATGTTACCCCCCCCCACCCCACCCCCACCCCCTAAAAAAAAAAAACTTTAAGAAGTTTGTTGTTTCAGCTCATTTAAAAAAAAGGGTAGTTTGAACAAACAGCAAACATTTAACAGTGCAGTTCTGAAGTTAGTTTGATCTCAAGACCCAACTAAATTCTACAATTCTTTAGCTGTGGATCTTTAAATGTGTTGGGCATTCGAAACCATCATCCTAACAGTGCATTTCACAAGATTAAGCACATCTTCTTCCAGGCTGTTTCATAACACTTCCAGTTGACTGGAATTTCTTAATTATTGCCCTAATGTTGTAAATGTTCAGTGACTTTGCTTACAGCCAATTCCACTTCCAAATCGGTTACTGTGATATTTCCATGAATTTTTCATTCGCCTTTTGAAAAGTATAACATTGTGAGAATACATCAAAGTTTGTTTTAG